>JAPMNZ010798800.1:0-16281 GCA_029875035.1 Pomatoschistus microps | reverse complement strand
TGACCACAGGCCGTCTTCTCACCCCTGCTGCGGCGATCCGGGCCACTTGGCCTGGCTCGTTTGTAAAACCTATGTGACCGTGCCCTAAGGAGACTTTGAGAGCACTTAATGGCAAGACAGCCATGTCACCAATCACTGAGTGTGAGATTAAGATGTGCTTTATTTATCTCACAAGGAGAAAACAGTAACTGAGTTCTGGGACTCTGCCCCTGGCTCTGGACGATTTCACTCGGTCCCAGAGGTGGAGCGGACATGTTGTTTAAGTTTCTGCTAGCCATTTCATTTGTCTAAGTTTTGTTAAGTGCATGGCTCCAACAGAAGAGGACACTCTATGTTTGATGTTTTTCTGATGTCTGCCTACATCTTTGTGTCTTATAAGCCCATACGGGCTGGGCATCTTTTTGGTGCAAGACACCAAATAAGAATTAAACTAAACACTAAAAAACTAAAAGGTAAAAGGAGCGGGGTGGAATTTATACAGGAACCGTCCTCTCCCTCCGTCCTCTCAGTGCCATGTCTCCACTGCAGAGTAGAACCCTCGGCAACATCATGAGTTTTGATTGCCGCGTAAGCGAAACTCATTACGCCAAACCCATTTGTTTATTTTACGGTCGTAACTGCTCCGGTTGTGTTGGTCTTTGAGGTTTTTTTTATTGTCCTGCTTCAGTTTTTTTAAACTTTTCACGCCTTGAAGTGTGATAAATCCACAGTGCTTCAAGGTGAAGCTGATGTGTCTTAATTAATCTTTTCATTTCGCCGCGATGCCTCAAACCCAATCTGAATCAATGCCTGCACCTCATCATCCATCCTTTTATTGTACGTCTTGCTGTTGTTGTTTGCTGTTTCCAGTGGTGTCTGCTTGGCTAATGCTGCTGGGCTATTGCTGCTAGGCTAATGCTGCTGGGCTAATGCTGCTGGGCTACAACTGCTGTTAAAAAAAAAAAAATGCCTGCTGACGTCAGAGCCTGCGCTAGGTTAACCTCAAGCCACACCAGGAGCTGTTCAGGGCCCAACAGAGTACCTAGCATGGAGGAGGGACTCTGTTGGGCCCCGTAAAAAGTTCCTGTGATTGCCCCTGTGAGGGAGGTCCCTACAGTGGAGACACGCACCAATGGGGCTGGCCCTGGAAAATTACTCCGAAGTTCATGTGGTAGAAACGCGGCTCATAGGATTTATTTTGGAGCCAAATGGTAGATGGCTCGAATAAATACCTTTGTAAACTTTCTACATGAATATTGTTATTGGTTACATAAACATACAAAAATAACTGATAAATTGATCAATACAAATATGGAAAAACTTACACATTTACACAAATAATTGACAACTGTAGCCCTCACCTATATTATTCACACACTAATAAGATAGCTTTGTACATTTTAAATAGTTCTACAGATGGTATTTCTTTTCTAATCTTGCACGTTAAGGAGGGCTTTAATGCCAAAGGCTTAAGTTTGACAGAGGAAGTAAACAAAGGCATTACACAGACGGTGAGTCAGGGATGCGGACTGGCAGACATTGGCTCACATGCACACGTCTGACTGAATGGATGGATGGTCTCTGTGTTTTCCCCTAACAGGAGGAAGTATTAAAGATGGATCAAAAGTGTTTGTGGCGCAGATGGGAGGATTTGAATCTCTTCATAGGAACTGAGGCTCATCTCACAATACATTTTGTGTTTTGCTCTAGCTTTTTTCATGTAAATGTGCACTTTTTTATCCCCGTAGGGAAATTTGTCCTCTGCATTTGACCCATCCTGATGCCGCTTAGTCTTACGTCAGGAGCAGTGGTCGCCGTAGTACAGTGCCCGGGAATCTGTCTCCAGATGTTGATGCTCGGCTTGGTCAGGACTAAGCCGAGCATGTTCAATAATCAGCATGTTTTTAGTGGTAGGGGAAACCAGAGTACCAGGAGGTATTCATTGCTCTCACAGATGGAAGATAATTTGGCCCAGAATCTCTCAATATATAGACCTGTACATCCTCTCCTTAATTCACATCAGTCACCATATCCCCTTTGCAGAAAAGTATCACCAAACCATTATGTTTCCATCCATTCTTCACAATCGAATTGGTGTTCTTGGGATGCAGCACCTGCTAAAGCTAGCTCATGTTCAGGCACTCATAAAGTTTTCTAGGGACCAGTGATTATCATGAGACCAAAATAGAACCATCTGATACAAAACTCTAGTTGTCCTTGATGGGGGAGAACTAAGAGTTTCCTCCCAAGATCACCATACCCTATGTGAAGCAAAAGGACTGGAAACATTAACTCAATGTTCCAGACTTCGAGGGAGATTCAACACCAAGCCCATTTTCACTTTGATACATTCAGAAGTCTTTTTTTGCTTGTAATTGGCACCTACACTCTATACATGCAAACTTGACAATGAGGACTACAGAAGGGGATTTGAGTGCAATGCTGACAGACACATACAAGCTAAGCAAAGACAATGCACTGAGCTGTGAAATGCATTTCTCAGATTGACACACTCTGTGGATCACTCTTACTGTTGCCATAGAGACAATATGGTTGAATCTTCTCAACTAACCCTGTGTAATTGCTAACCTGTATTTTGTTTAAGTATAGACTAGTTTGGTGAGACAAGGAAAATGCAATACGTAAGTACCTGGAACCTAGTTTTTTTTAACGTTTTGGCAATGGAGTTGGTCAAACACAAATGCCTGAGTAATCAAAACGCACAGTCAGCAGTATAACCGTGTCCCAGAGCTGTTCAGCATGCTGTGTGAATTCAAGGGCACTGGCAACACTGACGAAGCAACCCTCACAAAACTCTGAGATTAAAGTATGCTAATTTTGAGGGACAAAGTAAAATCTGCAGTGTGACTAGAAAAACAAAATTTCTTTGCTGTCTGGAGAAGCTGATCTTCTGATTGAAATACTACTGATGCAGAACAGTAATTACAGTAATTAATTTAACATTATAATCTTATTGTCTATACTCTATAGACATCAATTGATATATTATTGCATGTCCTGTGTTTATAATTGCATTTCCAGTGTTCTATTTATTTGATGCTCAAATCGTCAAATCTCGACTTCACAATTTGTAAAGTCTGAGAAGACTGCTGTTATGACTTTAATTTAATGTTTAAATTAACTTTACCCTGATGAGTCTGTAGATAACTGAGCAAAGATATCAGTTTTATAGCAAGTGAGGGGTGTAGCAAAACATGATCTAAACCAGGATTAAACAAGGACTAAACAAGGGTTAAACCAGGACTGACAATGCTGGACACGGTTCATAATATAGTACATCCATGGTGCAGCTCCATGAGCATATACTGCTGTTATATGAAGTTTCTGGAAGCTCTCAGGACACAGAGATGTTGCGGATATGCACTCGTGGAGGAAAACTTGTACATACGTCAAATTTTATAAACTCATCCGGCTGAAATTTAGTGAAAGCGCATCCACGTGTCGTTGGTATAAATACAGCTTTTGGTGGCCGGCAGCCACCAAAAGCCCTGCCAAGTCCGAGCTGAGAAAAGTAATTTGAATTTTAAAAGTAATTTGAATTTTAAAAGTAATTTAACCGGCCATGCGCTTCCCTGGAGCTGGTGGTGCTGCCCCTAGGGGTGGCTCCTCTGGACAAATCATTGAGGAGGTCGACTAAACATTCAAATGCCACTACCTTCAAGATGCTAAGAAATATAGCCTCTTGAGGTCGACCTTTTAGAGTGTATGTATGACAATAGATGGCCACCTTTCAGACCCGAGCAAACGCTGGGTGCTCCAAGACCATGGGAAAGTAAGTCCCAACGGAGCCACCATGTGCCACTTGGATCTGATGTACCCCTAAGGCCCTGTTTACATAGACGAAGCCAAGCAATTTGCAAAAACAACTCCGCTCCGGATTGTGCACAGCGCCTACACAACGACGGAAAAAGATGTAGATTTAGCGCCCGACCAGTAGTGGGCAATGGAACATTACAACGCGACAATTGCGACCCGTACCAGTATAACCACTTCCTCAACAACCCTAACCCTCCTCAGGCCACCGCTAAGCCAGAAAATAATGCACCAACATCATCCTGCATTTAACAGAAGCAGCGAAAAATGAAAACTGACACTACAGCTTCACGTGGTTTTATTTGTACGGACAAGCAACAAATGACCACAGAGCACATTTAGACACAGGGAGACGCAAGTGAAACACATGAGGGCAGGGCAGACAATCAACATTAGGGCACAGGACAGGAAGTAAAGCTAAAACAAACTAATGTCAAAATAAAACCAAGTACCATGACATTGGTCCTATTGTAATCCTCACTTCCTCTGTCACGTTGTACAGAGAATAACGCTTTTCCATCATGTGAAGACAATCATGTGCTGAAATCACACAGGTATAAATCATATCAGGGAGAGATTTGTTGACATTGATTGCTTTTGGTTGTTATCCGTGCACCGTTGTTCCTCCTCCATTACTAGGAGCCTTGGATCTGTAGTGAGAACAAACCCCCAAAAACATGAAGGGCACATATCTAAAGATATGAAGTACATGTCTTCTTTCAATTTACAGCCCACAATGTACTAGGAGCATTCAACCTAGGGCTGGGCGATAAAACGATATACAGTATATTGCGTTAGACAATGCGTGTTCGATATCAATAGAAAAGGGGGTCGATAGAATGTTTGATAGTTTAACATCCCTCAAAACGGGAAGAAAACACAGAAAGTAAAGTCGAGTCAGAAGTGCATGGCATTCTGGGGTCATAGGTAAAGGCTTCTTGACCTATGCACAAACCACAAAACATTCTGGGAAATACAAAAAAAACAACCACACCATGCGCGTCCATGGATCTAGAGATTGTGTTTCAATGCCGTGTCAGTAGTTTTGCACGTCCGTGCGAGGAATGGCATGTGCGGCGCGGTAGAGGCAGTGAGTGACGTGACTCAATGCATGCGGCAAAAGCAAGAGATTAACTTTTTCCTCAGGAACCCCGTGACGGTCACAGGGACACAAGACAGTCAAAAACAGCCTGAACAGGAGCTAAACCAGGACTAAACCAGGACTGACAATCATTCCCCCCATGACTATAAACAAGGGCTGCTAACATGTTGGCCGACACGACAAATGTATTTATTCAGGTTTTTTAAATGTTTTTTTTAACAATCAATAATTATCAATATCGACCGATATCGACCGATATGAATGACTTATTTTGTGATATAATTTTCAGCCATATTGCCCAGCCCTAATTCAACCTGAATTAACTGGCACATTTCCAAGCTATATTTTCTACTTTCTACATTGCTTTCTGCTAATAGTGGCATTGTGGGTTAAGTCCAACATCTGAATCTAGTTGTTGCTTTAAAAAATAAATTGTTTCACATGCATTGTATGTAGCATCTCCATGTTTCACGATTCTTCTCCCGCTCTTGGGTGTCCCATCTGTGGCTCTCTGTGGCAGTGTGTGTGTGTGTGTGTGTTTTGGAGGGTTTCTCTCTGCTCTAATGAAGTGAAAGTAGAGCAGTGGAACACACGTGACTGATGGAGAGCGTGGGTGATTTACTGCAGCCCGTGCATGACTGGATGAGACACGGGGAAAGATCAGACGAGAATCAGAGTGTGGCCTGCATTGCATATTTTTTGTTTAATTCAGGTCACATGATTGTGCATGCTGCGGTAAATATATACTCTTATTTAGTTGCGTGTTTGTGATCCTGCTGTGTAAAGGTTGCTTGTGTCAGAGCTCTATAGGCTCTTCAGATTTACATCTCGGTCAAATTCCCTACACGTGATTTGCACAGTGCTCAGATTAGCAGATGGCTGATTGCACACACTTTACTGAAACAAAGTGACATTTTTATTGTCTGCCTGATGAGATGAGAGTATAATGTGTGGTTTTTTATATTGTTTTTGTTATTTTAGTCATTTCACAATTTTATTGGACCAGCTTTAAGCTGATGTCCTACTTTTTGCAAGTAATTGTCCCTATATATGCCCTGTATGCGCACAGGTCCCTGCAGCTAATCTAATCCTGCAGTGTTCTGCCCCAGCTGTGAACAGGAAAGCCACCTCAATCCCACAAACACGCACTATTTCATGTTTAACCACTGACCACTATGATTTACCTCCTATAATAATGCATGGCCATGTTTCCCAGATGAGTCAGGGAAAAATAATCTCACCAAGATTTAATACTTGCTATCCGTAGTGCAATGCTTTAAGCTTTTGTCTCAGACCTCACTTAATCTGTCTCGTGACTGCATCACTTTTTATTATCTGGACCATTTTCTGATTAATGATAATACACAAGAATGTTACAAACACTGTGGGCAGTTCTGTATCGAATATTTTGGTATTATTACTCGCACTATTAATAACACTATTTGGTTCAATAGAATTTATCTCTTTGCTCTTTGCCTGAACAAATGGACAAATTAAGTAAAACTAACATTCATGAACGTACCATTTTGACCATTTGATATTGTTGGATTATTATTTGTCTCTACATATTGTGGTAGCTGCAGTAAACATAAATAGACAAGAGTGTGTGAGGTGCACAGACACAACACACAAACACCCGCCCATCCTGCAGATAGCCGTTGCCTCGACGACTAGTATCGACTACAGAGCACTGTTCCTATGGAAACAGTGGATGCCTAAAGGAGGAAGATCATTAATTGGAATATCTATGAGAAAAGGATGAGGAAGACGGGGGACAGGAAAGGATAATGAGCAGAGGAATGGTCAGAAAGCCCTCCAGAAAAACTATGGCCATTACACATTACACTGTTATTTCTCAATGTGCTCTTCAATTATCCCAAGTGAAAAATCCATGCAGCATACAGAGCAAATCACTCATGCAATAGAGGCTTCTGTTTAACTAGGAAAGATGGGATGAACACAAGATGCTAGTAGACAATGAAGAGAATCGAGGGAGGTCCATGTTGAGGGGAATAGAGGTTTGTCACGCTGAAGACAAATGCACAGCAATTTATGGATTAGCAGACATTAAGGATCACGCTGTGGGTATGTAGAACATGCTGTAAATTACTAACATTTACAACAATATTGTAACAAAACTTATCTCTCAAATTAATTAAACATTTTCTCTCTTTAGAAGTAATCATAACATAACAAAGAGCAATACCAGTAGCAAAAACAAATCTAAAAACTGGTAGCAGTCTATTGAATACTATCCCACTTCCACATTTTGTCAGGACTAAAATGGCCTTTTACTTGCATTATGTTATGTGACAATACAACATGGTCTAAATATTCACAAAATGGGCTGTTAAAGCTTGACAATCTACAGAAATGTTGATATACTGATACAAGCTTTCTCCAGGTACCAGGTCATATTTTTGACTTGTTCAATTGAAACAAATATTACCCCGTTCTCCATTTTTCCACTTTCCACAGTCACAGCAACGTGTTTTTTTTAAAAGAATAAACAAAATGTTATGAGAAGTTTGAATCTAATTTGTTAAGATGTCTGCCTTGAATTGTGCTTACAATATCTGTTACAGTCTCTGCCTTCCTAATTAAAAACAAAAAGTGATCAATTTGAGTATGACATAACCAACAGTTCTGCCCGGGACAGACATCCATGCACAGACATAGCTGCAGTGATGATGCTGAACAGAGCATTACCCGTCTTTGCAGAGGCATTAATATGTGCGTTTCAACAGTTTGATATAGTTCGAACTGTGCTCCTGGTCTCTCTTACCCCCTGGACCTTCTATTGTGCTTCCTGCTGCAGTCTAGCAGCCTAGCTCATAAGAGGCTCCTTAATGAAATCTGTTTCCATCTTTCTGGCACAGGTTCACATGCAGCCAATGCTTGTTCAGTCTCAAGTTAGTCCTACCTCTGTCTGAACTTTAAAAAAAATCTTAACTGATTAACAATGGATATTAACACTATATACTGGCATCACTCTGTAGCCACCTAGCAGACTAAGGTGGCTGCTCTTGATGTGGAGGAGCTCACTCTACCCCTGTGATTGAGCTACTCACCCCATCTCCAAAGAAGTACTTCGCCACTCGGAGAAATCTCATTGCGTTTGCATAATTTTGCCTTTGGTCACTACACCCAAAGCTCATTACCATAAGTGAAGGTAGGAACAGTGGTAATATAATAGCTTTGCCTTTCATCTATGCCTCCTCTTCACCGACCGCATCACTGCAGACACTGCGCTGATGCGTCAATCTCATGCTCCATCCCTCCCTCACTTGTGGACCCCGAGATGCTTGAACTCCACTTGAGGAAGGGCCTTTCCACCAACATTATAAATGGCAGTATATTGAACTAAAATCAAACATATCCCTCTAACTTGTAAGTTTCCATTTCTTGTTGTTCAGTTCAGGGAGGAGAATATGTACCATCTTAATCCAGTTATAATGGATTATGCTTTGGAATGTGGTCCTAATATTATGCATACAGTCTAAATTGTGTTTTGTAATTTTTTCATACAAAGTTATACCTGTACAGTCAGGAGCAGTGCTGTGGAGGTGGAGGTAATTTTTATTTCTTTTTGCTCAAGGGCTACGGGATCACCAACAGTGGGTGTTTAAAGACATTTAAACCATACTTTATATACAAGTGGGTAGAATAATGCAGTTTATGCTGTATTCCGCTTCTACCAGAGGAAAGATGAGCACAATTGAAAGTTTTCCGAAAAGTATACTTCAGCAGACCTTCAGTTTAGAATGTCATTACTACTGCATAATATTTTGATGTATGACAAGTAGATTTTCAAGTGATAAATGAGACGTTAATCATGTGTCTACAATCAAAATGCACTGCCCATGAATAATGCTTTAGGCCTCAGTGTTTTATTCCTCACACAGTTCAAAGTCAAGAGTACAATTCAATGTAAACAAAATACATGATGATGATTTTTTCAAAAATCCTAATTACATGTCATTATTTAGAAATAGCTGTTAGAACTTGAACCATGTTAATTTAGTGTGCTTTCTATTCTGTCAGAAGCAGAATAAATTTAAGATACTTCTTTTCATCTGTATTACATTAAATGACATGGGTAAGCAAAATGGTAAATGAGAGCTTGTCACCTCATAACTCCCAATAATCTTCTGCCTCTTCCAATATCTATCTCTGCATGGGCTGTGCAGCTGCCAGATGTACAGAGATTTGCCTCTGCATTTTACAGCAGGCACACCAAACACACACACTCCAAATAATGATAAAGTGCCACACAAATACATACATTCTACTTTATTTCGTTTGTTGTTTTTGAGTTGCATGACAGCAAACTATCCAGACACCCTCCACATGATTACACATTTAATCGACACCTAACTCAATGCAAGAGTTGTGGTGTGGATGATGACACTGAGATTGATTCCACAACACACGGGCTGTCAGAGAGTTTGTCCGAAAGCTTTTGGCAGGCGCCGCAATTCACTTGGATATTGTTATTGTAGGAAATGTATAGCCAAATCATGCTGTGCTATTTGTGTTACAGTTTTCCTATTTCCCATCCTGCACATTGTTTGTCTTAACAGGTTTTGGTCAGTCCCCGATCATAGATACGTTTTCGTTTTTGTGTTTATTGCATGAATTATTTTAAAGCATCGCTCCAGAAAAGCCTGGTTTATACTAGTCCGTAAAGTGGTTAATGTAGTCTTTCTACCACTTTACGGACTGTTGTTACCTTGTCAGATCACATATTACGCACTTGTGGAAGTATTTCCGAGCCTTAACTTCCCTACACACCGCAAGCGCAGAGAGGAACAGAGTAAGCTTACGGCTTACGCCATGCATACACGCTACACGCCGGCAGCAAGAGCCTGCGCTGAGACAGCTGCTTCTGTCCCAGAGGACTGCAAATTACAAGCAAAAGTCAGATGTATGCGTTTGTCCTCATGGTCTCTCTGGGCTGGCTTTGTCAGGGGGTGACAGTGGCTCAGTTGGTAGAGCATTGGCCTTTTAGCCTGAAGGTCGTGGGTTCGAGCCCACCACAAGACTTTCTCCACTGACTCCCACTGATGTCTGCTGTTGTGTCCTTGGGCAAGACACGTATCCTCTGGGAACACCACGTGCCACAGTGGAGTGGCTGCAGCTGTTAAGGGCCAAACTGCTCTTGAGTTCTTAGGCAAGACACTTCACCCTCATTGCCTAGAATGAGTCTGGTCTGTGTGAATGGTTGTTGGTGGTCGGAGGGGCCGATGACACATACTGGTTGCCTCGCTTCTGTCAGTAGTATTATTTTTATTTGTCAAACCCAAAAAAAAAAAACACTGTCCAGAATAATTTAATCGTGCTGATCTTTCCTTTGCTCCTGCTTTCAATGATTGAGACTCAGTTTTATTTGCTGTTGCCCACTGTCCACTGCTGCTGCCGGGCCCATGTTGTCCATCAGTGCATCTCGTACACACACTTTAGCTTTCGGACAGCAGTTAGTGAATGGACCTACACAGAATGCAGTGGGCTGACTTAAGATTAAAAACAAGGTGCAGACCTGTAGGAGCCTATTCTAGGGGTCGAGCAACTAACCATTCTTTCTTTTGGTCTAGTTCAGCCTACTGGTAGAAACAACAATCATACTCAACTAAACACAACTAATTTGTTATTGGCCTCTTTGACTATTATTTATCGGCCCTGAAAAAACCCATATCGGTCGACCTTATTCAGTTGTTTCCACCATTTCGAGTTGTTATTTATACAAGGACCAACTGCTTTTAGACGTGTGTGTGTGTGTGTGTGTGTGTGTGTGTGTGTGTGTGTGTGTGTGTCTTTCTAAAAGTCAGATGAAGAAATGTATTCAGGATTTTTCTTTTGATAGTAAAGCCTTCAAGCATCCAATTTATTTCAATTCAAATCTCTTTACAATTTGACCATCTGTAACCTAGCCTCATATTAGCAACAGAGAATGAGTTTTGCACAAATCCTTATTTGGCTTTGGGCATCACAGTTGTTACGTAATGTTTGCGTTGCAGGACCATCATCTCTTTCCCATGAATGTCAATGAACCAGCACTCTACCTCTTTCCAAAGTACAGTTGTGTGATACATATGAAATTATTTTCATTTGTCCAGATTTTGGCAGTAAATGTAAATGTTTTTGTTTGCATCATAGGGCCGGGAAACATGGCCACAATATTTTATATTTTCTTTATTTTGTTATTTTTCTGTAATATAATGATTATGGCTCAGATTGTGGCTACAAGGTGGTGCGTGCGTGCGTGTGTGCGCGCGTGTACAGTATATTTACTAGGACCCGAGCTTAGAGAGGGATAACTGCAAACACAGGACGAACCTAGCAATTTTTAATTGTTTTAAATGTATATTTATATACAAAATCTATGGCTTTCAATCTGAATTAAACATGAACAGTGTTTTTTGTGTTTCTACACAAAACCTTTTTACTTTTACTGATAAGTTTTTCTTTTAAATAATTTTAAATCACAACTTGTCCCTTTTAAATGGATCTAAATCTTGAGCTAGTTATTGCATAAAGTTATTGCCACATATTTTTTTAGTTTTTGAAACTCCTCCTTCCACACTTTTTCCCTTTCACCTCCTCACTCGCTCCTGAATCTTGTACAGGCCGTGTTTCCATAGCAACAGGTTACCATGGAAACTAGGTGACAGTGCATCCCGTCTGCTTATCGGCGGAGGTGCGAGAAGTTTTTTTTCACCCTTTTTTCAAAAGTAAATTGTCTGAAATTGTCCTTTGCACCATCTGATATACATCTTTTTTGAATTCCTTTTTAATATTTTGAAGCCTAATGTCATCCACTTCAAGATTCATAAAACCTCGCTGCATGCTTACAATGAAACATTGAAGACAAGGAAAGTTTTGTTTGTCTCAGACAATGAATGCACAAGGCAATTGCTTTTCAAAACACGAATGGAAACATTAAGCCCTGGGCACCAATATGCCTTCTAGCGCTCATTAAGAACACTGTGTCTGGTCTCGCTGGACCTGAAGTCCAAACCAACCCCAGCCTGATTGACAACGTGGCCAAGAGGGAATTTTTCTCATAATTATTTGTATTACTTTATACTAACCCAGTATTTAATTTAAACACTTCTAAACCGTATGACTGAGATCAAAGGCTTGGGGTTTTTTCCTCAAGCTTTATACAATAGTTGTCTTGAACTATTGTTATTGAGTCATGGTTGTTGGTCACTAAACACACCTTTTTCAAATCTGCTCACTAGGGCTGGCAATATAATACTGTTTGTGGTAATACCAGTATCATTTTGGGGGACTATACCGCAATAGTATTTGTGTGTATGCGTGCAGTCTCACTGGTGTTGTGAAGTGAGAAACAGCTGCTGTGATCAAATCTGACAGAAAAGCTAAGCAGCGAGCTCCTCTTCAAGGTCTTAAACATGTGTCCTGGGGAGATTTGAACCAAAACATGCTCTGTGATCTGGGACACAGTATCCATATGTTTTCATTTTCATCTTTTTGATCTGACTTTAGTTTTTATTCTTTGTTTTTGAATTTGTTTTGGTTTTTTCTGGGGAGTCCTGGCTCCACAAAGGAGGAGCCTTTGGGATCTTCTTGCTGAGTGTTTTGAGATGTGTGGGCCACGTAAAGACGTCCATGTGCTTGAAATAAGTTAACCATTGATGTGCGTTATTAAGTGTGTTGCAACATATCGAGAAATATACGGCTAAACAGTGGATAAGTGGATTTGCATTGTGGAGTACTGCTGATTGTTTTTGTTTTTTGTGCTACAAACCAGGGCCAGGCTTAATATTATTGTAGGTATTAAGGTATTGTTATGAAACCAATTTCCATGATATTATTGTAGTTATTATGTAAAAACCGGTTTCCTTTGGCCAACAGATCTTTGTTTCAATCTTGTTGAAAACAGCATTTCCAAGGCAAAAAGCAATGACAAACACGCAGACAGAAGGTGTGATGGTGATACGCTGTTACACCGCAGCCAAGATACCACAGACTGTTACTACTGACGGTAAAACATTTGTTTTTATGTGAATATGATTAGATGGCAAAATAATACAAGCAATGAGTCAGGTTGTGTGGTTAAGTAAACACCAACATATCAAATATAGTTGTAAGTAGGTCAGTAATGTGTTTGTTTTTGTTATGTTTTTTAATTGTGATATAATGTTGTTTTATTTAAATAGAATAGTATTAAACAAGTAAGCCTAACTTTTATGGCTTACCTTAGCCTGAAGGCTAACACTTGCAATATGCTTTGACTTCAGAGACCGCTGATCATCAACTGGCGGCCTGCGGGCCGAACTTATTGTTTTTAAGTATACTTGCTTTGCGTTGAAAACTATTGATGGCATGGAAAATGTGAAGAGATTAGTTGTATTCATCTGGGATTAGCCTTGGTGAAGAGCTGTGTTGTTTTAATCTTCATAGAAGCATTTTTACATTAGAAAAAAACTATGCTCTATTATGGCCACGTTTTCACTTCTGAGCATCCAATGAGGATTACCCGCATGTGCATGTTTTTAGGTTGAGCAACACAAATAAGAACATGGAACTAGATCTTGTGTTATCATATTATTCATTAACAAATCAGAGAAAAAAACAAAAAATGTCTTAGTTATATTTTTTACCCAAATTGTATCTGATCTTATTGAATATTGATGATGGGAGAGTGAGCCCACAGAGTGCTGTGTTGTTCCATCTCTTTCACCTGTGAGTCACAGCAGCTCCTTAACCACCGCTCTAGACTTTGCGGGGTCCAAGCAGTGGAGATGGGAACAGCTCAGGACAAGCACATGAATCGTTGTTACAGAAAAGGTCAGGTGAGTAATAGGCAAATGACAGTAAGAGGGGAAGTTCATCCTCTTACATAACCCTTTGAGTGGCAGGTGTGACGCCTTTGGGACAGGCTTTTTGACATATCTACGATATAGAAGACATCACTCTCAATCAGTGAGGAGCAAAGTATCCTGGCACAGACCGGCGACAGAAGAGTGTGTGCCGACTGTACAGAGGTGAACCCATATGTAGTGTTCTTCTAGCTATACATGGGTCTATGCTAACAATTCAACAACCCTAATGTGTTCTGGTTTAAGGCCCATCAGCTGCTTTCTACCCGCCCATTTTTGTGTGTGACTTTTTTAGAGTTGCAGCAGATCGTAGACTGTATATGGAAACATTTCAAAATGTTCAACTCCCCTGTATCAAGATATGTATTGTGTCATCAACAACCATTTTGGTAATTGTTTAATGGTTAACTGCTCTATTCACAAAGTCCAATGGTGGTGTCAGATGTGATTTTAAGACTCAAACAGAGCAGTAATTATAAACACAATAGTTGGGACATTGACAATGTCCCGAAATATTATCTATTTGAAAATGCTCCAGCGCCTTCACTTAAACTTTTCCTCCACCAAATTTAGATTTGAAAAAACATGATCACATTTTAGAACTAATCAATTAATCAAAAGATTTTATTATATATTTTATAATAATAATTGTATAATATTTTCTATAATTATAAAACATATTATTTAAATTTTTTTTAGTTGCAGCCGTAATTTAGACGGTGAAGATAACAATATTAAAATTGTTGTTTTGAAGATAATATTTGGATAAAAATATAGCTATCGTTAAAATAAACACAATTTACTGCAAGTTTTATCTTTCAAATATCTATTTAAATAATTCTTTCATTTCTAGTTTTAATACAAATCCAGTTGATGATTATCTATTGATTACTGTTATGGTTTGGAATTAGAACACAAAACATCATCTCTGTGTATCTTAGTTTTATATGAGTTATTGGGTTTCTGTGATGGAGTGTTTCCCTGTGCTGTTTTTGGCTGCAGACTTATGAATGGACTCCAAAAGGCTGTCCTGTCCCCTTTTGGGCGCCCAGGAGACCCTCTCAGCCGACAAGCCTACTGGCCCAGTTGCTACAGTCACTCTCCTCTCCGTTAGCAAACTGTTATCTATGTCTCTCCACTCAATCAGCCATCCCATCAAACACACATATGTATTATAGAATTTATCACAAAATGAATGAATGAGACTTGTAGTGCCAAAGCAAGTGCAAAATGTGTGTTGTATTATGTGTCAATAATGATTGCAGAAAACACAGTCGTTAGCTAGACTGTGCTGATGCAGGTCTGGTCCACACAGTTAACGATTCATTGCAGAGGGGCGAAGTGAAGGTTTTATAAGTGTAATAAGTGTCCTGGGCTGGTCTTAAATTAAGAGGTTGTGAGAAGAGATGCAACAGCCAAAAGGAAGTAAACACTCTATTTTAGAATCGGTGCACTTCTTAACCAATTAAATTAAGGTCCGTTCTTGGCTCTTCGAAAACATCCATGTGGTTTAGCTCAAACCTTTTTTTTTGTCATTGTTGCTTTAACTTGTTGTTCATATTTCTCTAGGCTTAAACAATGGTGTTTTTTCCATTACCCTCAGGGAATTCACAGGGGCAGAGGTAAATGCCCTCTCTCTCTATTATAAAATATTTGTATCTATGCAATAATAAATTATCTTTCAAGGGGAAATTTTGTCTGGACACATACTTCGGAAATACAGCTGCATACTACATTGTTGGCGATTACATATACATACATATATAGTGTACATTTCCTGCCGATCTGTAATAGTATAGGCATGCTGTTAGGTTTGTAAAAATGACTTTGCCTTGCAGGAAACCGTGGGTACATGCTGAAAGCGGGCTCTCACTTCCAAGCTCATATTGCAGTTCTGCTGGGATCGTGGCGGTGGGCGGCTGTGGGCGTCTTGAATGTGCCTCTGTCGTTCTCTGAGTCCGTGTGAAAAGTAGTTCAGTAATTAAAGCAATCCTTTCCCTGGTCTACAACGGGAAGACAAGGCAGAGGGAGAGCAGGCTGTGGGAGAAGATGAGAAGAACGCAAAGATAAAAGCCAGATGGATATTTTTTGATGCAAAGTTGAAAAAAAAAGCAAGTTTTAATTTTAGCATTGCATGACAGAATGTTGTGAGGGTAAAGAGTGGTTTGAATACACAGATGTTGATTGGTTAGACATGGGTTCTATTTGCGTACAATGAAGCGCATTATTATAGCCTGGAGACAGGAGTTTTCTTTTCATCTTCAGCATCGCACTAAAGCTTTCAAAATCATGGGCAAAGGTTGATGCATCATTTCAGCTTCATGTTCACTTCGCATTTAGCATTTGGTGGCATTCCTTTCCATCTTGTTTGTGTTTGGGTAAGAGTTTCTTCCTGACCTAAATCTGTTACTCGGACCAGCACTAAACTTTTGTCTCCATGGTAACCAGCCTTGCAAGAGACATGAAGCACCCATCCACTTATAAAGTCGTTGTTTTCTCACGTTTTGAGGTGAGGTA
>JAPMNZ010797603.1:0-10076 GCA_029875035.1 Pomatoschistus microps | reverse complement strand
GTGAATAGTGCTTATGCCTCACAGCTTTGGTCGCAGTTTTAATTCCTGTGCTGGCCTGAGCCTTTCTTTGCAGAAATCCACTGTCTGTTTATCCACCCAGAGAGTGAATTTCCTCCAAGTAATAGTTCTGACCAATCAACATCTGGAGATGGATCCTCTGGCGTTTGCAGGGGTTACATTTCAGAGGACAATAATCTATATATAACATGTCTTATGATAAAAGCAGACGTACGTATGAAAAACAAACAAGACAGGAAACATCAAAAATGAATTACTCAAGTTTTAAACTTTTCTTCTATTCTGAAAATAATATTTCAAGGAAACAACACAGTTTCTCCAATGTGCAGTTTGCCTTTACTCACTCTGTTGATAGGGGAGTGTGTTTGTGCAGATTTGTTGGAATAAGTAAATGTTCCTGATGCCAGAACCTCCTCAAAGATCCTGCCCTGGTGTCAACATGTTCGAGGGAATGTGCTGAGCTGAAGAGAGGTCAGAGGTCACTGAGTATGTGCGTGTGCAGGTCCACTGTAAGACTGTATGTACTGAATGTGAGCGGGTTAGAATACCACAGATTGCTAGAGTGGAAAACGTTTAATCTGTAAATTAGCTTAATCTTAAAGCCACCCGCTTGTTCATTATTTTTACGGTGTCTTGACACAAGAGCCAGTACATACTGCCTCACATTTCAGGAGTCCACCATGAAGGGGCAGAAGTAAATGCAGAGCGCTATGAGGATGCGGCTGTGGACAAAGACTGATTCACAGAATGATGGGAACATATGTGTACCACATGTGAACAGAGGCCTGAGCCCAGAGGCCTGCAGCCCTGCATGGCTCATGCAGACATACTGTCTATACACACAACATACCCACACACACTTTCAGGGGTCAGTTTGCCGCTGGGTTCCAGGTAGAGTGTGGCGTGTGATTAAGACAGAGATGAGGGATATCCGGAGAGGGCCAGTTTGTGAAAGTGTCAGAACACCCAGAGCGCTCAGAGAAAACTGCTCTGATTACACTAATGACCAGGATGAAGCTCAGCAGCTGGAAGCAGCTAATGCTAAAGGCTCACACTGTGGCGTGCACACAACCAGCTCTGTAGAGCCCCCTGCTCTATGGTATGCCCTCTGCACCAGCCAGAGAGCTGCTCTGCTCCGCACTCTTCTTTAGACCAGTACGAGTGGCTCTGCCAAGATACGCTCGAGCCTGTTGGACTTATGGTTGTTCCCCACACACTGTGGTATTAATGGAATCCTGGAGATGGTCAGAGCAGTATGCTTTGTGAATGAGCCGTGTTCAGCCTGCAGGAGTCAAACAAGCTGTGGACCTGTCACACAAAACTGGTAAAACAAACCTATGAATCACAGAATGAAGTGCAACAAAAGAAGACTTACAAAAAAGAAAATCTGGACTGCTAAACCCTCGCTCCGATCACTGCCACAACATTGTACAAAAATCTTTAAATGTTTTTAATGTGAACTGTGGGTTCTCAGCCGAGCAGAGCTCAAACACAGGAAGTATGGCCTCTTTGAGGTTCTCCATTGCTGCTGTGTTTATTGTACAAAGCTGAAAATCAGCATAGACGAGCTGTGGAATAAGGTCAGAGCCCAGAGCAGGGGAACTATTGTCAGTAAAGGATTAGGATTAGGATTCAGTTCACAATAACTCTTGTTTCAGTTAGTCAAGTAAATGTGAGTTAGTGAGTTATTGAGTACACAGCGTAATAGTAAAAGTCAGAATATCAAAACCTTTCTCCTGTTACTTCAGGGCAGTAAAATCAATCTGTTAATGTAAATCAACGACAGTAGACCAGCTAAAATTCCCCTAGCCATAATGGTTAATGACGAATATACATTTATTTTAAAGATAATATGCTATGTAAACATCATATTCAGGTAAGGAAAAACCTGAAACCTGAACCATGAATTTAAAACAACATAGCAACTGTAATGTTGAAGAAGCAAACACTTCAATTGGATGCCCTGTCCCATAATGTTTTAAGTTATGGGACTCAGTGGCTCAAACTTAATCCTTTTTCCAAACAAACATCCAGATGCCAGTGGTCACATGACTTCCTTTGGCAGAGGTAATTGCATTCACTTTCAAACGAGAAATGTTTTAGGCAATTTAAGTTCTCAGCAAAAGCAACTGAAAAGCCAAGAATTGCATCCCCATGTTCTCCGTGTGGCGTGAGCGCACTCCAGAAGGGGTTAGATAATTAACGTAAACCTTTAATTAGTGTTAAATGGGCAGCTTTCCCTTACATTACCCTAATAAGAAGCATATGGATGTGACTTTTGTGGAGTGGCTGTGATCCGTGCCCAAGACAGACGTATGTACAGCGGAACATGGAAACGTCTATAAGCTCTTTGTAAACTGATGTCAAAAGTCAATGGCAAATGCAGTTAAGCTAATTCCCCTGGTTAGTGGTCTTATAAACGGGGCAGCAGCATGAAGCCAGTGCTGGAAGTGAGAGTGAAAAGCTGCTCAAGCCAAGAAATGTTAGGTCTCATTAGAGAAGAGAGTGAGTGGGCTGTAAATTTTGGGCAAATTCAGAGCGGCACATTCCCAAAGAGATGGTAAAATAAATATTATAAAAGAAACCCAACAAATATGTCAAGAGCAATTCGAGACGTGAATTGACAAAGGTGTTTTCATACAGTTGTGAAATGAAAAGTAATGGTGAACTTTTACTTTCAGCTCAGGGTCTATGACATCTTTTAGTCATTTACTTTAAGCTCACTTCAGATTTGCAACTAAAAGTGTGTTGAATCCAGAGAATACAGAGAATAGACATTAAAGCAAGCGTGTGTATTCGCCGAACTTTGTGGCCACAGTGTACGAACTAAGATTCCTAGATTAGAAAAGGTGAAGGTAAATGTTGTGGATGTGCAAATAGTTAACAAATACTTATTCTACTTAACTGCTCCACTGTCTTATTTAATACCTTAACTCTCAATCCACCATCTTTGTTTTCTGGCTACCATATGTGCAGTGTCCTTACCCGCAGCTATTCATTAACACTCTGTTATGGGAAACAGGTGACTACAAATACGTAAATAAGGGACTTGTTTGGAAAAGGTTTAATACTTCCATTGCACTTCCGAGGCGTGCACATAAAAGCATTCTTCACTTGAACTTTGCTGAGTTGCATGACAGCTGTGTGTGCACCCAAACACACTCATGGGAGTCCTGAGTTGCAGTTGGCTTTCCATTTGTTTGATAATGTGATACTTGCAGTGGCTTTATTTAGGTCACTTAGCCCCAATGTTACCTGACCATGGTATTTGTGGAGACTTGCAGACAGAAGTTACTGGTTTGGTCTCCTGCATGTCGGACAGATTTTCCTGATTAGTGTCACAGAGGAACAGATGACTGAGTTTCCCTATTTTCTTCCCTGCCACTGTTCTACTAAATGGACTTATGCTGCTCACAAAAGGTTAGGGATACTTGGCTTTTGGAAAGAATTTCAGGATGATACACTACTGTCACAAGCAAACAAATGTGTTCTTATTACCATCCAAAAAGCATTGCCCAAATCACAACTAATAGGCAATGTTGATTTGGAAATGTTTATTCATGAATTTATCTCCTGTAGGTTAGACTACTTTAACCGCCTGCTCACTAAACTAGCCAAACAACTTGTAAACAGCTGTATGTAAACGCTTACTAGAACCAGGAAGAATGATCACATTAGTCCTGTGCTCAGTTTTCTGTGCTTCCTTTGGCTCCCTGTGGCTCAGAAAGACAGCTACTTATGGCCTCACACCAAAGTTAGTGCCATGTGAACTAACTCTGACTGACTCTGAATAATATACTCTGACAATGTTCAAATACAGATTAACTGATTTATTTTTAAATTAATGTACAGGGGATGTATGCCTTTACTTGTTTTAGGATTATAATGTTTCCTTTCTTGTTTTGCACTCTGAGCTGCCCTGTGCATTGGCATGCTAATCGGGCGAGTTGTGATGTTTCCCGATGGGCCTCTGCGCTGATTGCAAATAAAAGTAAAATAAAATCTGCCCAAATTTGCAAAGCTTTCAGAGATTTTTTCAATTCGAAAGACTGAGATTGAAGAGGGAATTATGAACTGATATTGCATGTTGAACAACAATTTGCCTTGAAAAATATTCATAACCCATGAACTTTTCCACTATTTGTCATGTTATGACCAAAAACACAAATAATGAACTGGATTTCTTTTTTAATATACTAATAAAATAAAACAGATTTTGCCGTTTCGTTAAACAAATATCTGATTTTTCTTTCCAGAGCACATGTTGGTCAGGGTCCCACAGAACAAGGCCTCTTGACCTATAGTGTCTAACAAGACGAGTCCTGCTGTGGGCAGGACCTGAGGGATGGATCAAATACAACGGACACATTTCCCACAGGAACAATAAGGCTTATCTTATCTGATATATATAGTTTTAAACGCTGCACAATCAAGTTTGTGTGTGTGTGTGTGTGTGCATTTTGTTTTCTTTCTCCAAACTCTCCTTGATGTTATTTACATAAGAATGTGAATATTGTGTACTCAAAATGTTTTTGATCATTGCTTTGGTCGAGACTTACACCTTTCAGACTCTCTTTGCCTTTCAGACACACTCTTTGAAGAGTTATTTGTTTCCCTTTTTGCACTTTCACCATGTTCTGATTAAGAGCAGTTTGATGTATTTATTTGGCAACTGGAAAAGTCAGGGGTAAACACGACTACGGTGTGTTTACTTTAGCGTAGAGGGAACAGCGTAAGTCTGTGTACCACTTATGACAGCAATTTTCTCTATGCCTGCACCATGCATGGAAATGATTTAAGGAAAATGTGCACTGTGGTGGTCACAGTTATTCTGGCAATCAGCGAGGGGAAAAGATGGCCGACTCTAACCTTGACTTTTTCTGCTCCACAGACATTTTGTCTGCACCTGGGCTCATCTATTTAACACAGACACATCCTGTTTATTAGTCTATAATGGAAAGAAAGCCTTTAAAATATGCACCATAATAAAAAATGATGGACTCAAGACAGAAGATTCTTAGAATCCATTTGAGATAGTAAAATTATAAATATCAACCCAAAACATGCAAATAATCAACTAGCTTAGATCGTGACCAAGCCGACAGGCCCTATACTGCAGTGTGTTAAAATTCTTAATACAAAACAATTGGCTTTCATGTTGAAGGACAAGTGATATTTCATTTTGTTGTACATCGAACAGTGCAGTTCCCAGGTCACAGAAAGGAAGTCTTTATTCCTCATTAAGAGCAGATGAAATTAGCATGTGCTGCCTGTGGGACCACTTCACTGACTGAGGAGAGTGTAGGATAGCAGACTTTTTCATCCTCACACCCATCTGTCCCAGACCTGCTCCGACCTGTGTTTGGACAGCTGTGATATTCTCTCAATATCGTTCTTTTTATAGCAAACAATTTCTAACTCTCTCACTGCAGGAAAATAACATTGGTTCAGCCCAGGGTACTGAGAGACTGACCACCGGACGCAGCACCGGACGAGACAGTTTTGCTAGAGAAACCTGAGGATCTGTGGTTATTTTTCAAATCCAATAAGCTTCTTGTTAAAGTAGGAAGCGACCATGTTGACTTTATGGCTGTCGTCAAGAAATCGACTTTTCCATCCGGCAGTGGTGCAGCAAACACCTTTACACAAGTTTAACCGGGGTCACCACAATCGAAGGTAAAACAGGACAGATTCTCCCTGGCTTTCAAAAACAATTTAAATAGTGCAAGTAGAAACCGAATCCTATTATGCTGGTGTGAGATGAGATTTGTCCGAAAAGCAGACAAAGAAATAACAAAAACAAGCTTCAAAAGAGGCTTAAAAACAAGTAGTTTGTCTTATAGCAGTTACTTTTTATATGAATTCAAAACATAATGACATGGCATACAACAATATAACATCACCAACAATATATAAAGTTATACAAGGGGTGACCTAAGGTTCCTCTGAGCGCACACGCACAATGTTGGCTCGTGTGGTGAGATCCGTAAACACATTCACATACACTCACACACCCATACAAACATTTCGGGCCTTTATAAACACATGGCCGCCCTGCCTCTAAAATACCCTACACATTAGATGTTTTTTTCCTCAGTGCCAACTCAGGTGAACATGCTAATTTCACTGAACAAACCACTGCAGTAAACCACACGGCCGCCACAACAAGATGCTTCCTGTCTGCAAACATTTTGTATGGTGCCAGTTTGTCCTGCTATTTTTAGACCCAACCCTGCTTAGTATTTTCTGTGGCTTTTTATATATGACAGCCAATCTCGTATTTATATTCAACGGAAAATGTTGCTTGTCACGCCTTAGTCCTGGCTGCAGTGACAGGGCGTGGTAATAAATGCTATGGTAATGTATAGCAACTCACGCTGGCGACAGAATACTGTTTCAACAAAATGGTACAAAATAGAAGTCTGGATCATGCTTTGGGTCTCCAGGCTGGATATAGTAGGCAGTGCACATGTGACTGAAATCCTCTCTTCACTGGTGTCTAGACACATTAGTGCACAATGTTCTCAGGCCAGAGCTGTCAAACGCGGTCCAAGCATTGTCTGCATACTGGGCGGCACGAGAGGGGCTTTAGAAGATACTGTTACTTCTGCAGCTATAAGACTGCACAGTAATAATAGGGATAAGAAGATGTGATATGTTACAAAAACTGTGTTAGAGTGAGTAAGTATAGGTGGTGAATAGCTAAATGAAATCTGTATAGTGCCACTTATCTCTATGATTGGAGTTTTAAAACATGCACAATCTTCAATCACCTATGTCTACTGCTCAAAAACAATATATCGTTTCTTGCTTCAGCCCCCCGCTCCACAGATATGATGTTTTGTCTGTATCAACTACCGATGGTCACCTCAATCCTACAACCTTGAGAAGGTGAAGGACTAACCCTAACACTACAGAAAAAACAATTGAATTCAACTGTTGTGGTCAGTAATCATCACTTGCAAATGTATACGCCATTTTGTACATCAGTCTTATATGACTGGGTTGCTAAAAGAATGCATCTTGGTGTGTCAAACAGAGAGCAAAGAAATCCCAGCAGAAATCAATGCATGTTTCTATTTTCAGCTGTTATACACCAAACATTTCAGTGGTCTGAGTCCATTTTCCCGTTAAACGGTTTGGAGTCCTCAAGGGGCTATTTTGGCTGAAAGTTGCAGCAACACTGTGGTTTGTAATTAACTGGGGCTTTAGCGGCTGCTCCATCATCAGCCGAGCGTGTCCAGCACACCTCTGTTTGGACATCATGAGACTGCAGCGTTTCCACTCAGAGGCAAACACAGCACCACACACTCCAGTCGAAGATCTCTATCTTTTACAGCATCACAGAATAGTGTAGGACCTGTCACTCATCTCTGATCTCCTCTAAATATCTAACAGACTCACAGCTTAATGCCAAACAGACTGGGGATATTATCTTCTCCTTTTCTCTGGAACTTTGAACAATCTGAGGCCATTTGTTTTGTAAAAGTGTGTAAATACTGTCTGATTTATTCGTATCATCATCTTCTGAAACTAGTTGTGTGTATATTATGATCATAGTTGAATTACAGCTAATTTCATATTTCATTCAGTCTTCAGACTACATTGTCATAAGTTATTCATAGCCACATCTGCCCTGGGGTAGATTGACAGAAGCGTAGCAGCCAATAAGAGCTGTAATTACCGGTTGTTTTGACAATCGATTATCTAAGGCATTATTCTTTCAATTTGAAATAAACGGTTGAATAACAGGTTCGATAAACATTTTACCAAAGCAAAGATGAAGTGATGCCATTTCAAAACATCTTCATTGAGACTAGATGTTACACAATTGTTTTTTTTTTTTTTTTTAAGTCATTCTGTAGTAATTACAGCTTTGTCATAAAATTGCTTTCTCTTTGATGCATGGGTCAAAAACTGTTTAATCTATTATTTGTGATTAATGTGCCAATATATGCTTGAAAGTTCCCTCAGATCTCATACACGTGCCTAGATGTTTAGTATCTCGATCTTTTACACGTCAAATTGGATTTTCACCCTGAAGATTCTCCAAAGCCATGATGACTTTCAGTTCCAAACACAATCTTACATTTGGATTAC
Organism: Pomatoschistus microps; assembly: GCA_029875035.1. NCBI lineage: Eukaryota > Metazoa > Chordata > Actinopteri > Gobiiformes > Gobiidae > Pomatoschistus > Pomatoschistus microps. The sequence goes on along the minus strand of JAPMNZ010797603.1, from coordinate 1,958 downwards.
ACTCCCACAATCTCAATGCCTGGGTATTTGTAACAATGTTTCTGTGTCCATTTAATAGGCAGGAGGAACAATGTTGGCCTTGTGAGGACTTTCCATGAATTTTCTGTTACTCACATGGCATTTCAGTGCAGCACTTTCCACTAAGCGCCGCACAATGGGGTTTATATGTCTCCGTGTACACAGTTCATGTTGAATAAAGACAAACTTCTTCCCCTGCCCTTCTCTCTGGAGACGTACATTGTTTTCCCCGGGTTGCTCTGCTTCTATCTGCAGTGTGTAGCTGACATTCTGGCTCAATGGGACGTTTCAACACCTCGACACTCTATCCAAGCGGGATGGCCCTGAGATCAACAAGTGCTGCCCCGTAGTGCCCAGCGTCCACCTCTCAATCTGGACCAGTTTCAGAAAGACTTGTTCATCTACAGCCTTGTGCTATACAACAAACAATTGTAAGGCTATGTTACAGTATGATTATCATTACTACTTTCCTTATTCTGCCTGCATTCACTGACAAAAAATACTTATTCATAAATTTGGATTTTGACAATGTGGTCAGGGATAAGGACACAGTGAATGCATTGAAGCCAAAGCTGCTCTGGCTTTCCTTCTAAGCAGAAACAAGAACGCACACTTTTAGTCCATTTTATACACACTCCAGTCCAAATCAAAAGTAAAAAAAGCAATATGAACCTAAGACTGAAAAAATAAGACTGTTTTTCTGATACAGAAAAACAAGGACACTCCGAGGGGGTAAAAGTCACATGGAGGCTGCGTTCTTCTCCTGCTCTTCTCTTTTTACAACTATGCTTCTGGATTTGACTACAGCTTGGTGGCTGAGTGTTGGGTTACTGAGAATCCACTGTGTGTGAGCCTACAACGAGGCCATAGCAGAGAGTGCGGCCAAATGCACTATGAGCCGGGACGCTGTGTGAAAGCTAAAGTGGCAGCCACGTCAGTTCAGAGAGGCGCAGGGGCCGGTGCTACTGAGAGCAGGATTAAGTGACCGTCCGTGATGGAAATGTGTTTTTTGTTTGATTATCAGTAGCAGATCTGAAGGGCAGGGTTTGGTTTACAGCAGCTAAATGAATTAGCAATCTTACACTGTGAGGCCCCTGGGAAAGGTCAGAGTCCCGGGAGAGGGATGTGAAAGAAACAGGGGTGCGGGGATTGACAAGAAAACATTGCAACAAACACTGGAGCCTGCACTTGGGAGCGCATACCCCGCCCACACACCACAGGTCATCTCCATATTGTTATGGGGTCTTCCTAACGTCACATCCCATCCACACACCAAACTTTAGCTAGTGTAGGTACATCCAGTAGTGTACATACACACACAAACACACACCCATCAACCCACACTTAAACAAATACTTGTTTATGTATAATAATTGAGAATACAAATATGTTACATCTACAAATTGAATTAGAAATATTGTAAACCTATCAATGGACGTATTGAGATTGTTTACTATCCAGCGTTGCCACAGAACTTCTTAATATTTTGCATCTGTTACTCACACCGCATGTTCATGGTAAGGCACATGTGTTTGCAGGCTTAATAAGTTCATATCAGGTAGATACCTAAAACCAAAAGATTTATATATCAATATTGAAAAAAAAATGACAGTACCTAAGAAATGATAGCCTCACAACACTTGAATATCAAATTACATCCCCAAATAGAGATACTTTAGGCTGTAAAAGTGCCTCTTTCAGTGCGCAATTTGCTTCACAACAGCCACATTGACAGACTCTTATTTAGGCTCTCCTCCTGCTTTGAAGCTCCATCTCTTTGGTAAAGACCTTTTAGAGGTGTTGAAACTGGTCAGGTTATGTTCCTATGTGGCAGTGGTGACAACATGAGTCAAGCTGAGCGACTCTGTCCTGACAGACCAAAGGCCGAGTGGGTGGTCTTCTCCAGGTCAGGTTAATGGCTTCATGGCGCACGCACGCAC
>JAPMNZ010796939.1:0-11190 GCA_029875035.1 Pomatoschistus microps | reverse complement strand
ACTTATGCTAAGTACCTATGCTAATGAAGCACCGGGCACGCGCGCTCTACTTACGAGGAAATGGGATTCATCAACCTAAGAGAACAGCTGTGAACAATTCAGCGGCTTACGAGCGCGTTGATGAATCCCACGTAGAGACTTCTTAGAAATCTACTTAAGCACAACTTGAGAAGAAATTTGAGAAGTTTCTCACGAAGTTATTCGTGAATGAGGCCCAATGACTGTCTACTTCACTCAACTGTATGAAGTGAAACATTGGTAGACCAATTATTGTGAGAGTGGTGAAGTAACAAATTGAAAGAAATGGTGATAGTCAGCATACAGTGAGTGTGAATGTAAAATGCATGAGGCCATTAGCAGCACATAGCACAACGGTAATAACTGTGAATGTCTGCTGTGGAATTTCTCCTGTATTTTTCATGTGGACTGATGCGCAAAGAAGCCAAGTGGATGTGGAAAAAAAGAACACACACACACACACACACACACACACACACACACACACACACGCACACACACACAAGCACACACACACGCACGCCTCTTGTTCATGCTTCAAGCAGCTCTCTGTAACGTCAATTACAGACATGGGTCTCTCCCCGCCTGACAAGCATGTCCGCTCAGTCACGCTCATTACCGACACTCTCAACACTGAAATAAATAAAAAACTGGACGTCAAGCTGTCGAAGATAAAACCACGGGCAGCGACTGACAATGACAGTAAACGTGAAATGCCATTATTACGGACTCTACACTAAAGCCAATCAAATAAGAAAAAACTGCCAAAAATTAAAAGGGAAAATGTTTACCGTCGTTGCAATTAATAACAACTGATCATGATTTTTACAGTATGTGAAGAAAAGTGATTTATAACTTGGCCATTGAAGGCAGAATACCATTATTTTAGATAAGAGTGGAGAGTGATGGCCTTTGAGCAGTAAGCCATTCAACAAAACAATTAAAAAGGTTAGGCATGAAATATTCCTTGTGGATAAATGGGGCCTGGGAATGAAAAATGTCATAAGCATACTAATTAGTAGTGCACTGTCTGCTCTCTGGGCTTTGGTCAATATTTTTTTCTAATTAACCTTTTCTATCCTTGAGCCAAGCCTCTTCCCATGATGTCAGATCCAGTAAACCGGCATTTATGAAAATCGCTTCCTAATCAGCAAAGGCCTATGAACTTTTACTTGTGCCGCTGCAGCCATTAAAACCACCACAGTAGCAGTCGAGAAGAATGGGAGGGTGTAAGGTGGAAACAAACGTATTAATACCTAAACACTTTATGTCATACTTGATTAGAACGTTGTTTTTGTTTTATACATTGCAAAACGTTAAGCCTGAGTCATATCTAAATGCAAATCTAAATCTTGCATGACTGGAATAGAAATTGGAAAATAGAAATTAGGGATATAATGAGTCCAGAGCCTTTTTGGAACTTAATAGCTGTTCATCACAATAATCCGATTATTAAGGTATATGATTACACACAGTTTCTAAAGGACTTTAAAAGATGAATAGTAGTTGCCTGTTACTGGATGTCTCGTCTCTTTTGAGACTGAAATACATTATTGATAAAACCTCCAGTTGAAACTCATCCTTTGATATCTGAAATCATAGATTAAGAAACATGCCCTTTCCCAGTGAGATGTACTTATCAGTTTGGAGTGAACCACAATGAGAGATGCCCAGGATCAGACTGCAGAGGGCCGGGGGTGACAGGTGACAGCCGCTACAAGAGCCTCTGAATGCTCATGAGTCACACACGAGGCCAATCGCTCCATTCATCCACCGCAAAGTGCTTTGATGATTAATTACTCAATAGTTTTTTATGGAACAATCATCAAATGTTTGGGATGTAACAACGGGCAGATTTTAAATGAATTCGGCATTTCTTAAACAAAGTATGTTTCTGACATATTTTGTCCCAAAATGTACGATGTCTGTGGAGCTGTAGCAATCAATATTTTTTCATGAATCTATAAATCTTATTGTTTTCACGCTGTCGAATGAAATACTATGTTTTCTATTGGAATTTGCCTTAAATATGTACATTTTAGGCAACAATACAGTAAAAAAAGAGTGAGAATACAAATGAAAACTACCATTGATTTTAAACGTTTTAAAACTGCAGGTTGAATTACATGCCCGGTATATCGTATATCAAACACACAGTATTGAGTACAAACTGGTAACTTACAGTTTGCATTAATGATTATACAGCAGGATGTTGTATTAAGTTGCTTATCATGCTAAACACATTATGTAAACAAAACAAAAAAAATACTTATGATTGCTCATAAGTAGTCCTTTTCCTTAAAAATATATATGTCTTGTCCTGAACTCTTGACTCAGCATTGTGCGTTTACACTATAAAACCTGCTTATCATTGTTTAATCCTCATCATAATGATACTAATTGCTGCATCATAAAAGACCCGCTTCCACTTTAAACCACTTTATTTCACTTCAACAATCCTGATAAAATGGACATATTGCTTCAGATTTTATTGCAACATATATCACTGTTTGCCAGGCTTACAGATGCTATTATGCAGATGGTTTTGAATGGTCCATTAACTCCAGTGTTGTGTCCATAACTGAGCGAACAGGTGCGAGACACAGTAAATACACACGTTTAAGCTCGTCCAGCGTGAGCGGAGTGGACAGGGACTGGAGATGTCAGACAGAGCAGAGAAATGTGTCTTCACGCTGCATTAAGGGAACAGGACGTCTGCGATGGGGCTTTCCTGTCATGACCAACCCTGTTGTGAACCCGAATAACCCAAGGCTCTGTGGCCGTTCACCATCAAGACAAGTTATGTACAGATGTAGTACAAATCTGCCTGGTAAATGTGATTATTGACAGATAAAATCTTGTTTTTCATTGGTTATTTAATCATTTATTTATTAGCCATAACAAAACAAAAGAACACATACAGATTGTGTATGGTTATAGACTTTGTTTTTTTCCAACTATTGTTACATCATAATATCATTTTCACATTAATTCAAATAGACCTGGTTTTCTCACTTTTATAGCTGTCTCTTTCAGGGCAAAAACACTGGATTTCTAGCAGCATTTCTCAAATTGATTAGCGTTTATCTTTCATTCGTAGATCCAACCCACAAGTGAAGTCTTCAGAACCAGCATAAAGTGCACTAGATTCTATCTGTCTTGTGTATTTGAATATTCTGTGATACATTATGTAATAGATGTATGCATGTATTTTAAGACAGTGGGTACTTTTTCGTTTTTTCAAGCTATTCACCTCAGCTTCTTTGCTTCAACGACTTTTACCCTTTTTACCTTGCAAGTTAAAAATGTAGGAGATGGGCCAACTCTCTCTGAGGTTCAATTCAACCATGGCCCCATTTTCCTATTGCAAATCTGACATCCTTTTCTCTATTGCATAAACCATGGAACCACTTTAGAGTCCTTGACCCTGAGTTGGGTTCAAATTCAAGTCTTGCTCCATATTCTTTGTGTACTGGAAAATGTTTGATTGCCTCAGTTCCACAATCATGACGTAATTCTTCTGCATCATTGTTATTATATACTTGCATGAAGTCAAAAGTATCCAAGAGTAAGAACAGATCCATTTACACTGCCCGTCTCCAAAGATTATAATCATCTATTTTAATTTGTAGCAGGAAACAACAGGAGTAAAATGTGTCCATCAAATTGTGACGATTTATCCGTACTTGCCTTTTTAAAATGTGTTTTTTCTCTTCTGTTTGAGTTTTACTTCCTGTCTGTTCAGTTGATTACTTTCCCCGCCACAGTTCAGCTAGTTTTTTGCATTCTGGATTTTGTTTTTGGGCAGTTTATTGTATTTTGGGTCGTTCTTATATGAATCATTTGATCCCACCAGGGAAGTTTAATACGGGTGTAAATGTTTATATTAGATTTCACTATTCAAGATTTTACGTAAACATTTTGCTTGTGTCAGCATTAATTAAGGCTCCACACGGAGCCGGGTATCTGCTAAACCAAAGAGATGTTTCTTCGTTTGCACTTGTCATCCGCATGACAACGCAGCATAAACAAATATATACAAAAAATCCGGGTAAAGTAAAGATTTGCATGTGAACAGAGATTGGTCCATTAACTCCAGTGTTTCCATTAAAACCGGAGTTTTGTGTTTTCACTCGTCACAAATCTGCTTTGACGTAAAACTTGCAACCTCTGATCACTGAAGAAGCATGGCTCTTACTGCCGTGAAAGCTGTGGTTCCACACCGCAGCAGCGGTGGGTACAGCGGTGGGTACAGCGGTGGGTACAGTGGTGGGTACAGTGGTGGGTACAGCGGTGGGTACAGCGGCGAGGTGCAGCGAAAGCAGGAGATGAACATCCTCGCTCCACATCAGAGAGCAGTAAAGTGATCATGGGGACTCACGCTCGAAAACAACAACAGAAGCTAAACCAGTATCAAACCAGGGCTGAGGAGGGGTATGTCTTTATCCTGAGTTTCTACTGTGACTGTAAAGAAGTGCCACTACAGAAGTACGCCAGCATCAAAGCTCTGCCCACTTCTGTGTTTTTCCCCAACGCAGGATAGGACGTCAGAGAACTAACAGGTTTGGAATGGTGATTGATTGAAAACGCAGATGTGGTAATGTAATGTGAATACCAACTATTTTATAAACAGAGGGGGGGAAATATTCTGTTTTAAATATACCCGGCCATGTCCACGTATCTATAAATCAATTGCTCCCTCTAACCTACTCCACACCTCATCCATAAGTCCCCTGTTAAAGCATCACCTGAACTTGTATACAAATAATTAGTTTCTGTGCTTGTCTGTTTGTGTGTCACTCACTTGGAGACCAGGGAGAAGGCGTCTGCACACACCGCGGGACATGGCACCAGTTTGATCATCACATGTTCAGCTGCGGCCTGGAAATGCGCTCGTGTCACTTTCTCCAGCACAGAGGACAAGGTGGCCACATCACCGGCCTTTGTGTTGGGGTCTCCGCCCGCAGTGTCCAGGATGTTCCCCCCATGGACCACCAGCAGTAGTACATGTGTCTTGCATTTGTTCTGTGAAAGCGTTGTGGGGGGAAGAGTGAGTGAGGCTATATATATATACTGCCGTTACAAGTGGTCTATTTATTTATTTTTTCACTTACACAAATTACAGAGCTATTATTGTGGTTAATCCAGGTTTTATGTGCATCTGTTGTATACATTTTGCTCTTTTAAAATCATGATATTGATCGCAAATCTGTACTCTTTTCAAAGAGCAATGCTATCAAAGACTGTGTATGTATTGGAGTGAAAACAATGATGGTGGAAGTAATGGTGTCCAGAATAGAGGAAAACAGGCTTTAAAGCTGGGGTACCAAACTTTCAAACCTCAGCAAAATTGAACTATGTAATGTAGTCCTATTAATGTAATGTCTAAACATTTTAACTAGTTTTCAAATGTATGTAATATCTGCATCTTTAGATCCTCTGGTCCAGATGACAACAGCATGTTGTGGTCTAATTTGTTCACAACATTTTACTTTTACAGGGGTCTTTTTAATTGGGGCAAACATAATGTTCTATTTGTGAAAAATGTTAGATACTCCAGCTTTAACAACTCCATAATTTTTAGAATATTTAAACATTATTTGTTGAAAATGTATGAACATCGGTCATCCTGCTCCCAATGAACCAATTGCTTTTATGTATTTTTATCATTGCATTTCAAGTGTCCTGATTGCTGCTATAAACAAAAACACGTTGACCTTTATTAGTCCCACAGAGGGTGACTTGAATTGTTGTCGACATGAATATTAAACTAGTCAAGGTAAAAAAAAAAAGAAAGTAAAATAGAAATAATTATAATGCAGTGCCTCAAAGGAAAAGACAGCCGTACAAACAAATGAAATCTACATTATGCATTAATAGAGAGAACTTAAACTTGAGTCAGTGTGTTTCTGTGTGAGTGTTATTGCTTTACCTCCATGTCATCTTGGCCTTCGATGCTGCTCTGCGGGGCACAGTGGGGACCTCGCATTTGGTACAAATTATCTGGAAAAGAAAGAATAGAGGCCATCATTATCAGAGCCAATTCATCTATCAGTAAAAAACATTTCGTGATGATATCCCCAATTTCACTTTCACTTTTCACTGCGTTACACTTTTCCCTGCCTTTTCACTGCTCTTGTTCTAGCAGTAAAACAAAAACAAAAAGTCTAGTCAAGTCAAAATAACGCCACAAAAATGTCTATTGCAGCTTTGGATTTTGACTTGTTGTGCTTGAGCTGCATGCAGATATATGGATTTATTGCAGGTTGGAATAGTTGGGTGTAAAATAGAGGTACAATAATTTCAAAAACCAAAGGACGTGCACTTTTTTTCTGTTTGGACAAAGTAATAATGTGAAAGCGGCCCTTCAGTCATAAGAGCAAACATCACAGAACAATTCCAAAGCTATGAATGCGCTTCCACTGATCTGTACATCAAATAAGAAACAGTCAACCATAGCATTTGTTCTTCACTAACACGTGTAATACATGTTAACTCATTCCTAGCATAATAATTGAAATGTTTATGATCACGGAGGTTTTGATTTACTTGACCAGTTCTGTGGTTTTGTTAATATTGAGCACATACATTACTTTTGTTACAATTATTATTACAGCTGAGGTTTGCACCCGAGGCAAAGTCACTTTTAATTAACATGGAGTTACACGAGACTGGATCATATCTTTGAATTATGTGTGAATGTTTCCTTTCCAGTGTTGCAGCTAATACCCAGGGAACCTTGCCAAACTCATTACCCTCTCCAGAAAGCTTCAGACGCTGTGTCATCTGCTCTACGTTCCCTGCTTTCCTGTCTGCGCTGGAGCGACGGCGGTGCACTTTGTTTACTTGGCTTCCTGGTTTTGGACTCGCTGTCATGGGGCTCGACTCACTCAAACAGCTCTGTGGACCCGGGGGACACAGCACACAGCCAACTATTTTGGTCACAAAAGAAACAGGAAATCAATGGGAAGGAGCTTTTCTTTTGCTGAAGGAAAGGTATAGGTAGAGACGAGAGAAATGGTGTTCCTGAAGAAAGAACACGTCCTGACAAACCCTCTTAATAAATCATTCAAAACAACAACAACCAATCAAATAAAAACTTTTTTTTTTAGTGCACTAACAAAAGATTTGTGACAGATGATTATTCAAAGCTACACAATTGAAAGGTCCAAAATAACGTCAAGGTGCACTTTGAGTGTGTCTTGTTCTTTTGTCCTTCTAACACTACAGAAATAAATTAATGAACTGACTGAGGTGAGTAGTTGAGTGGTGTACTCTTGTTTGGTGCTTTCATATCTGCACAAATGATGCAAAGCAAAAATGAACCCGAGTGCCCTCCAATTGGACCAATGCGACAATGCACCCCTTATCATCCCCAGGGAAATTTGTCTTGGGCCTTTGAATCTGTCAGTGCCGCTGGGGCGACCTCTCAGGAGCAGTGTTCCTTTGGCCAGGACCTGAGCTGAAAGATTTTCACCTTTGTTGCATTTTTTAGGTTCAGTCGAAAATATCTCTAAAACAGTGAGCTTTGTAAGTAAGTATTTTCTACAGCTAATCTTTACAGACTAAAATTGTGATCTATGATTTTTTTAAGATCACCCCTGGTGGCCAGAGGGTAATTCTTTGTAAACACAGTCATAAGGATCCTGGAATAATCCAAGCCAATATAGCTATGACAATGAGATGCAAATACATACGTTTTTATGTGCATATATTGCAAACAGACATCACTCAGACACCACAGGCGACCTGTCTCTCTCTTACATCAATTCAGAGAGTTGAAGAGTAATTTTTTCTAATTTGGTTTTGGGGAAACCCAGCTCAACTTGAGGACGACTCCAACACTTGTCATCCATGGCAGCGAGTCGACTTATAGATGTGTTTGTCTTGCTCCAGGGTCAACGACGGCAGGCGGCAGGCGGGATCTTTTTGTAAATTCCTTAGGGTCTGCATTTAGCTCTTTGGCTTGACTGTGCTGTGAACCCTGAGATGTGCACATCCGGACACACAAAAAGATGCTTACACAGACCAAGGTCACCCAGAGCGCTTTACAATGTTCAGTCTAGATATTGTTCCATTTTCTCCACACACAGTGATGACAGAAGCGAGAAGCCGAACAGGTGCATCAAAGCCCCCAACCATCCATCCACTCACTTATTACATTCAAACCTATTGTGCATAATTTTAGTGGTAGGGGAAACCGGAGCACCCGGAGGAAACATACCCAGACACAGGGAGATCATGCAAACTCTACACAGAACATAACACCTGTTATGTTTGGAATTTGAACCCAGGAACCTTATTGTTGAGGAGCGAGGGTACTATCCATATCCACCATGCAAGAAAGAACAGGACCTCTTCTTCAGTCACATTAATGTGTTTCTTGAATTTAATGTCAATAATCAAGATTTAGAAAAGTAGCATTTACAATTTTGTTGTTTAGCTATATTTCCAAATAAAAGACTTTCTGCCACAGCCAAATGTTCTGTTCGCATCAGCAGAGCAGGCGCGGTGTGCTCAGTCCATCACCTCGCGCACCAGGACACTCTTCAGTTCAACAGGAGTGCGTCATTGGTCTGATACTGACAAAATCATCTTCCTGCTCATTGAAGTAAACTGGCTCCCTGCTGCAGGAGCCACATTCTGATGTCTGTTCAGCGAAGAGTGGCTGCTCCTGTTGGGGAATTTGTAAACGATGAGATGCCCTTAAGTTTCCTGTCTGCTGGCGCGTGAACCATCCCACTGGGTATTATGGGGGATTTGCATTGCATAAACAACAGCAGTTAATGGAGATTCAGTATTTGATGTTCTGTTCAGAGAGAGTATTATGAAGGTGTTTCTGCAAAGAGTAAATAGTACAACCGATACAATGAAACACCAACCCTGAGCTGAATAACAATCCAAGTGTGGTTTATTATTTTCAGTAAAAGAAAAACAAACCAACAGCCTGAAATGCTGCTTCGAAAGAGAATTTTAATAGACCCTTTATGGACCAGAGGAAGCAAATGTATTATTCCTGAGATACAGTCACAATAACAGTTGATAGATAATTACTTCAGACTTCACTGATGAAAAGGGCTGATCACAAACCAGTCAATCAAGACCATTGTGGAAATACTGTCCATTTAGAATCAGAGGCATGTTTGAAGGTCACGCTCAATATTTTGTGTGGCTGTTTTCTATTGTTGTCATAGTAATAATTGTGTATCTTTCCTAATCAGATGTATGGCTGGGAGTATGTTGTGTTAAGATAAAAATAAAGTATTAGGAAGAAAAAAGGCTCAAGCGGCTTCACTTTGGCTTAGACATTCACTCTAAATTAGCCAAGCTCTACAAGCCTAAAAGAAATAATCAACTAAAAATAATTTCTGCATTAATCAAGGTTACATTTGCATTGGATGATTCATTCACAAGTGCTCAACAAAACACAAAAACAAAACAAAAATATATGTTCATTGATTAAAACCATTCGCTGATAATAAAATCTTTCAGTCACACACAAAGCTCACCAGAACTGGTTTAAACAGGAATTTGATCACCATTAAAATAGTTTTATCAATAATGTTTACTACAAGACTTCCATAATTTACTTTTAAATCTAACACAGACTCAATGTTGTTTTGCTATTGAGAAACATGTTTAAATCGTTTTTTCAGCCCTAACATCATCACAGGCAGACATTGTGAAAAAGTCAAATAATAATATTGAAGAAATTGCTGCATTCTAAGGAAAGGGGAAAAAATTAATCAAGAGAGAAAGTTAAATTTATTTCAAACCTGGAGAACCCCATTTCCCATATCTTCTCATTAATACCAGTTTGAAAAGGGGTTGACATTTTTATGTTACCCCACCAACCTCTCACCATGCAGTCATTAAGTACACTGAAAAATACATGGCACAAAATCTCAACCACAGTCAAACGGCTGGAGAGACACTGATTCATTGGCCAGCACTGCTTTTCATCAGAGGATGAAGTGAATGGTCCTGGGAGGCAGTCAACAGGCGTTTTCTCTTGGCACAACAGCAACAACAAGCGAGAGACACGTAAGCCATCTGCTCTGTTCTGTTTCATAAAAGTCGTCCTCTCTCCACACGTTGCAGACCCAGGAGACCCCATCCCACTCTCCACCGCAGTCTGACAGCTCTGTACATACGCCCACGCTCAAACCAGCAGGCATACAGCTCATTACACAAAAACACTAACAAGCTCTCGCCTGCCGCCCGTTTTACTATACGGAATTAAACAAGTGGTTCAATATAAACAGACATGCTGGTAAAACATGACTATGAAACATAGGTCTATAACACCTAGGATTATGGTCGTCAAAACTGTCGGCAAGCCTAATTAAGTATTAATCAATCAATCTTTATTTATAGAGCGTTTTTCCTACACAGGGCAACACGAAGCGCTTCACAGTCCACTGCACACAAAGCAGTGTATGACCGGGATTTGAACCCCGGTATTTGTTTTATGTTATATTAGCATAAAAAAACCACCAAAATCCCCATTAAAAACACCATTAGAATCACACACAGGTAATTAAAACAATTACAACATTAAAATCACTCAAGAGATGAAAGTGATAAATAACAATAGTGCATTATAAAGAGCAGAGATAAAATCCTTCAATTGTATGCACCGGCAAAAAGGCATGGCTGAGTGGATAGCACTCTCGCTACTCTGCAAGAAGGTCTGGGTTCAAATCCTGGTCAGAACACAGTCTTTCTGATTGGAGTTTTCATGTTCTCCATGTGCCTGTTCCGGTTTCCTCGAAGTGCTCCGGTTTCCCGTACCACTAAAAACATGTACAAAAGGTAAAATCCTCCGGTCCTGACCAAGCCGAGTATCAACATCTGAAGATAGGTCCCCAAGCGCTGTATACGGCAACCACTGCTCCTGACGGAAGCCTTAGTGGCATCAGGATGGGTCAAATGCAGAGGATGAATTGCCCAACAGGGATTAATAAAGTGCACCTTTAACCTGGATTTGACACTGCCAGAGAGGAAGCTCGTCTCACATCCTCAGGAAGACTGTTCCAGACTTTCGCTGAATAAATCTGAAACATTGCCTCTTTTGTTTAGTTCAATCAATCAATCAACTTTTATTTGTAGAGCGCCTTTCCTACACAAGGTAACACAAGGCGCCTCACAACCCATATTACATCATGCATA
>JAPMNZ010796450.1:0-11437 GCA_029875035.1 Pomatoschistus microps | reverse complement strand
TTAATTCACTCCATGAAAGGCTAGTTTTTGGCACATTAGTTAGAACGGCGGAGATAGGCGTGACTACGTCCGTTAATATATACAGTCTATAGTTTATACCAGTGGCGCAGAGAGACGCACGTGAAAAAGTACCAACTGACGTCACACATCTCTCCAATGGGGAGGCCAGGCACAAAATTAAAATGTAGTGCTACCAGAAAGGTAAAGAGGGCGCCACACAGACGGTTTTAGGCTCAGCCGTGAGATTATATCTAAGGTCCATTAAAAATGACCAGGTGACCCAGCAGGAGCAGAGCAGACTCCACCCATTTCCTCAAGTAAGCTCAGTCTTAACATGAAGATTTGAGGAAATGGGAGGAGTCTGCTCAGCTCCTGACTGTAAACATTAACAGACGTAGTCACGTATATCTCCGCCGTTCAAACTAATGTGCCACCCCTTTCGCGGCCTATGGGCAGTTTCAAAATGTGAAAATCTGTGTATGCATCAGCCGGCACAAGTCTCATTCATTTAACGAGCGCCATCAAAATTTCACAGCGGCTAAACTAGACTGGTCCAAAAAAACTTCCCTCAGCATTGACACACATGTGAAACGTCACGTTGGGCCAAGAACCGACTTTTGGACCATCCTGTAAAATCGTTTTCGAGAGGTAAGAAGACACTTACATTAGCATTAAAAAATCTTATTCCAGGTTCACCCCAGTGGGGGCGGGTCCCGGCTCTAAAGTGGCCAAAATGACGGGTGCTGACATGCTTGCAATACCACACCGGGCCAGAGGGGCTGGACGCGGAAAGGGAATTTTTCAATTATTCTGACCTCTCAAAAACGTCTTTACAGGATGGTCCAAAAGTTGGCTCTTGGTCCAAAGCTCCATTCCACATGTGTGTCAATGCTGAGGGGAGTGAATTTTTTTGGACCACTCTTGTTTAGTCGCTGTGAAGCCGTCGTTTAAATGAATGGGGCTCGTGCATGCTCGTGCTGACGCATGCACAGATGCGTCTTTTCACATTTTCCAGCACCCGCCGCCATTTTGAATCCCTTCATGAAAGCCCAATTGTTGGCCCATTAATTAGAACGGCGGAGATAGGACTGACTATGTCCGTTAATATATACAGTCTATGGTTCACCCCCATCGGCCCAGGGTGGTAGTGCAAGCATGTCATTTTGCTGTCAACGTAATCCATACAAATCTTCTTTAATACTTGTCATCAACAAGTTAAAATGATTGAATGTTTTGTTTAATGTTTTAGTTACATTGTGAACACGTTATTTATGATCAGGAGTTTTAGATTTGTTATTTTGTTTGCACTTGAACTGAAGCTAGCGAGACATGATATTGTTTCTCTGTCCGATGTACTTCTGTTTGGTTTTATATTTTTTAAGAATATAAAGTGGATGTTGTAATAGATCATGACTAATTATCATTCTTTGTTATGCCCTTACTCCGTAGGGTTTTATGAGAAAAATAAAATCAGCATTTCCACAAACTAAAAACTTCTGCAGTGCTTCTTCTCCCCGCACCACCTCAGCTATTTACTCCCAAAGAATACAACGCAGAGTCAAAAAGCGTGTGGGACCACGCAGAGACAGTAAATGAGGGTTACACATACATACATAACAATTCATAAAGAATGTAATGGAGTAAAGGTCAAAGCAATAGTTTGGACAACCTTCAGATTGATTGCCTATTTGCCCCATTTGGCATGATGTACCCCGAATGACCCAGAATGCAATTTGCATAGGCTATTCATTCAATATTCATTTGTCATTACATGGAACTTTCTTCCTCTGCTGTTTGCACATATCTCGTGTGTCGGCTGGACTATTTGCAAACCTTAATCTAACATTAACAAACCGGGCTTTTTCTGAGGGTCTCGCGTGAATCAATAATCCTTCCGCGTGAGAGAGCTTTCCAGGATCGAGGCAGAGACGCAGCACAAGAAGCTGTTCGGCAGTCGATTGACGTGATTTTGTGTTTTTGCTTGATGTACGGACCAAGACAGAAAGGAAATACGAATAGGAGATCAGCCTTTGTTTTTGCAAATATAGAAATAGAGCATGTGGAGGCACTAAGACCCAGTGGAGAGGACAGTGCCACCCGCCCGCTGCCTGTGTGTGCGCCGCTGCTGCTCCACTTCGCTCAAGCTGGAGATCCACAGAACATCTCTCAATAATGCCCTGTTTGTAAACAACAATTCCAGCCCAAGACGAGGGCTGTGGGGTAGGGAGATGGGTGGTGATTGGAGAGGCATGGGGCGGTCGGAGCTGGGAGGAGGGAGGTAATGATGAATGAACCAGGTGAGGAGGAGCTCCCCCTTCTTTTGGCTTTACAACCGCCCAACCCCACTCCTCTCTCACTGGGACAGAGCCAGACACACCAGACCTCTGCTATTACACAGAAGCAGCAACGGGACACTGTCAGGTATGGGCACACGGATTATTCTTTATCAATATATCATTTTCAGCATAAGTGATTCTTGTTTTATACTCTTTTTCAATTGTGATTTATTACATGCAAGTTGAAGTGAACATGACACAGACAAGAGGCTGCTATCATCAGGCTGTAAACACAGTGTCATGTGCATATGATAGGGTCATAAGGTTTCCACATTCTCTGCTGCAGTTGTGTGTTGTTTTGAAAAGGTAAAATAATGATTGGAATATGGTCTAGCACCCTATTCCAATCATCATTGACAGCAATGGTGTTGATGATATACAATATAACACACCCTATTATTTAGTATATAAAATATGACCCTCATTTTGCTATCTTAAAGCAGGAGTTTTACACCATTGAAGAATGACAATATTTTGTAATGTAAATTGATTTTCTCATTGACTTAGAGAATAATATTAATTAATTATAAAAAGAGAGAGTGGAATAATAAGTTGAATGCACTTAGATAAGTAAGTGAGTTAGCTTCTATCCTTCTTCCTACTTCTTCCTAACAGCTCATCTCTGTTGGGGTATGTTGAATTATTCTCATTATTGTAAATTGGCCCAAGAATCACCAATATGATTTACAATATAAATGATACATATGCACATGTAAGTGGGCAAGCTCTTTGAGGTCATTTATTAGGCAGGATATTCTGTTTGACCTAACCCTTGCTGGCCTTTTGACATGCTTATCCATTGGCTGTCTGTCACACTTGTGAAATGGAAAACTTGCCCATGCAGGCAGACAGTGTATGGAAATGTACCACAGATCGTAATACTTTCACTGTGTGGGGCTGTGTCCGGGTGAGGTTGTGACCGTAAACACAACCAACAGACTCTTCACTTACAATCAGAGCACTGCTATTGCACTCTGAACAGTAGACCAGAGGAACAGTGCAAACTAAGTTTTATTATTTGGTCCGTTGTTCTGAATCAACATCCATCATTAATGTATTAATGTCAAGCTTGTCAGATGTTGTAATAAAGAATTAAAAATAACTGTATTGATTGGCACATCACTCAAGACGGTGATAATGCTGAGTTTTGCAGTTCATTTCTATTACAGTTTCCTTCTAGACTCCGTAAGGTCGACATATGGTCCACTCTGTGCTTTTAGTTTGTCCCTGGGGCAGCTGCCCTCCAAACTAGCATCTGACATCCAGCTGTCCGATTCACCTCGAATCGTGTAAGAATATTTTTTTTCGTCACCACTGATGTAGTAGTAGTAGTGTAATATTCAGATATTGTTGAGGAAAAATACAAAAGTTAAATATATTTTTTGAAGCCTGGCGAAAAAGACATCTTTGTAATGAGAAGGAGATGGTGGGGAAATCTGATAGAGACTTCCAAGAAGGCACAATCACACCTAATTGAGTTTTTATTGTAAATTGCCTTTTGGGTAAAACCACAATTAATTCTCTCTATTCAATGCACGTGTATGACAGTACTATACGACTATAGAAATGAACTGGTGGAGCTATTCTGATTTGTTCTATTTCATCTTGATCTGGTGTTGCAACCTCACCTCAAGTGGGACATGCTTGTTTAAGTAAAGCATAAGAACAATCTTTTCATAATCAGCAACAGCAGATTGAATGTCAGTAGATGACATATTTGGACTGGTTTAAATAGCAGGTAACTATTTTCTTTTCTTTTCAGATCTTGGGTCTCAAGTCGGTTGTCATCTCCTGAAATAATCTGCAGGGTGGAATCTGGACTGTTTGCTTCAGCTACCCATGCACCGTTTCAGAGTCTGAGCTTCTTTGCAGCACCCTATAACAGGGGAGGATGGGTGATGGGCCTGTGACATTTTCTCATCCCATCCTCTCATGGAGCGTCCCGTCACTGCCAGCCCTCTGTGGAACACTTCTCTGTCCGGTTTCCCCTTTCTGCCGGCGCTGCTGCACCCACACTCGTCACTTAATGGGACCCAGCCTGTCATCAGTGCCTCCAGAGATGGACTGAACCTGAGCCAGACTCTGGCAATATGTGCCATGGTTGTGATGGACGTTTTAGCGGTGGTGGGGAACCTTGCGGTGATGGTGGTGATCAGTCGGACGCTGCAACTCAGGAAGTTTGCTTTTGTGTTTCACCTGTGTCTGGTGGACCTGGTGGCTGCGCTTGTACTGCTGCCCCTGGGAATGCTCTCTGATCGGGTTTTAGTGAATGAGACCCTATGTCGCTGCTACCTGTGCCTTTCTGTGTGTCTTGTGAGTGCTGCCATTCTCACCATCTGTGCGATCAACGTAGAGCGATACTATTACATTGTCCACCCCATGAGACATGAGGTGAAGATGACGGTGGGCGTGGTGGTGCTTGTGCTGGTGGGGATTTGGGTGAAAGCTGTTCTCATGTCTGTGCTGCCACTGCTGGGATGGCTGCTGCAGGGTGGTCAGGGAAAGGGGGCCCCGCTGGACCTTGTCCCAGGCCAGAGGCAGTGCTCCCTTCATTGGACAGGGGGGCAGCTCACGCGTGTGCTCTTCATGAGCTTTTTCAGTTTAATTTATTTTCTGTGTCCGGTGCTGGTTATCCTAGTGGTGTACTGTAACATGTTTAAAGTGGCTCGTGTGGCGGCCATGCACCACGGCACACTGCCCACATGGACCGACTCCTTCCGCCAGCGTTCAGAGTCTATCAGTAGTCACTCGACCATAGCAGCCAGCCTGAGTGGGACAGGGGCTCGCACTACCCCTCAGAGGATGTTCAATGGTGGTAAAGCTGCAGCGGTTCTACTTGCGGTGGGGGGTCAGTTTGTCTGTTGCTGGTTGCCGTACTTCTCCTTCCACCTGTATTCGGCCACAGTGTCTGCCACGCCCTTCACTCTGGCCCAGCTGGAGGATGTAGTTACATGGATCGGATATTTTTGCTTCACCTCCAACCCCTTCTTCTACGGCTGCCTGAACAGACAGATCCGAGAGGAGCTGGGCAGACACCTGGCCTGTTTGTTCAAGCGCGCGGGGCGAGGGGAGGTGGAGCAGCTGCCCAGCAGAGAAGCCTCAATCGAGGAAAACTTCATGCAGTTCCTCCAGGGCACCGGCTGCAGTCTGGAGCCCTGCAACTCCCACAGCAGAGCAAGCCTTGAGCCTGAGACAGAGGGCCTCGTTGAGCCCACAGACTGCACCATCCCAGGGCAGATCCTGGAGGAAACATCTGAATTAATTCAGCAACAGCAGCTCAACAATGATGTGCATGGATCAGAGAGGGGCTTCAAGACTATCCCAGAACTCTAATCTGTGTCCTGCTAATGGCCATTGATACATATAGTATATTCCTGTTTTATAAGAGTGACTAAATGAATACATCTCTTGTTCTGCTCTGACCACTACTGTAATACAAAACCCCTGGACACTACAAAAACACAGACCCTTCTGTGAAGAATTCTACTAATGTGGCTTTCCAATGAAACTGAAGCTGTTCTTCTTCATACGTGCTCCTCTCTGTCTGGAGACTACTCAGCTTCAGGCACTGTATTTCATAATGTGATATATCCTTGAAGTCATTCTTGGTCATACTGAAGCAGAATCCCCATCGATTGCACACAGAAACACAAAATAACTTTTAAATATTATTATTTAATATGGATATATTTTTTAATATATATATTTATATATTATAATATCTGGGTCTAAGATAAGATGCAGAAATATATGATTGTATTACTCTCTCACCCATGTTTTATGGTTTAGCTTTGATGATGTCTTAACAGCCTCCTACTGTACTTAAATCATTCAATTATTTCTTTTTTTTTTACTAAAAAGAGCTCAAACATAGTTTTAGAAATGCTATTTACTATCAGCTTTCTAATAAGGAATTTTAAGTGCATTTGGCAGGCCCACAAATGCATTCACTTAAACCGAGTTGACATAATCATATTTACTGTAGTTTGAGGGTCACGATGTATTTTCTTCCTGTTTGGGACCAGATTTGAGAAAGAAACGTCATTTTCATGTATTTTCTTTAAATGTTGTTGTTCTATCTATATTAGGATATGCTTTAAAACATAGCACTAGTTCCAGTATGTTTTTTCCCCAAACTGAGCGTCAATGGAAGGAAACATAAAGGTACAAAAACATACATTCAAACACGTATCACATGAAAGTTAAGACCATGTGGACATCTGGACACACTGGGCTCAAACCAGGCTGAAACCAGGACAAGTTGCTCGCAAATCTACCAAAATACTTTACTTTTGTACACATAGGAATATTTATTGCGTCCAAAGGGATTGTTTTACTGCGGGCACTAGAGGCACACAGCAGAGTATATTTATCCCATTCCAGGAACATTATTATCGTGTTTATCTGGTCTTAGTCATGTGAATATCACCTCCAAATTCAGCTCACACATGGGAGGCTTGTGATTTTTCCTTTTACCCTAAAACAATTTGACTGGTTTAAAATGAAAGCTAACCTTCACAGGGCTATTTGAAAGTGGTTGTGTTGGAGGGGGCCCTGCTATGTCTGCCTGTTTACACGAAAATACAGCACAAATGTGAGTGTAAACATGACGCTATGTTTTGGCTACAAATGGCACAGGTGTAACTCTGGTTATATGTGGAGAGTTTTAACCTTTGGCCCATTTCAGTGCTCCTTAAAATTCACTACACAAAATCAAATTACAAAAACTGCAACGTTATAGTAAAATAGCACATATTTTAACCTGAACTTGGACTGATGCAGATTTGTATTTTTTTTATTTTATTTTGGTATATTTGATATGAACACAGGTTCTTTGGACAAATCAGATGCACAGCCTTTAGTGTTATGGCAAGAACATGGTAATTTTCAACACTTGACCTTTGGAGACTACTTGCACATTTGGATTGCCCTAAAACAATATTTGCCAATGAGACATACAATAAATAAACACATTGCAACTGCACTTAAAATGAGACAGGAGTAGGAGCAGCTATAGTCCCATTGGCAAAAAGTACTCAATTCAAGATTCAGGAAAAACACTTTATTTTTTAGCATTTATTGGTTAATATTGTTATAATTTAGCAGTGCAGCATTTATGCAGTAAATTATCTCCACATCATTTCTCAACAGGAGAATGGCTGTTTTCTGTATAGCCAATAGTCAATAGCTGCTTCTCTATTCTCCAGGTAGTTGCATGTAGTGACAAATACGTTACAAAACGCTGAACCACGTTCTGTTGTCTATTTCGGATGCTCATCGGACTCCCCTGGCAGGATCACAAGACTCAAATCACATGGGACAAAACGGAGGCAGAGGATTTGCTGGGAGTCAAAACCATAAAGACCTCTTTGTCAGGAAAGACATTATGTTCCTAATTTTTTAACCTTCTCACACAATTGTCATATCTTGTTTTAAAGCAGCTCTATCCAACTGCCAAACGTGTGTGAAATATTCACGATTATAACATGCTCTGACAGTACAAATAAAACAACACTGCCAGCTTTAGTACATAAAATCAAGATGAATTGCCTTTCTATTTGGTGGTTTTCAATTAGCTGCAACTAAAAAGACCTTTACCAATCAGATTACTCGCTCTAATCCCCATTTCTGATGCCATCTGCTGATACAGTAAACATTCCTTGTTGTATATCCTTTCACCTCTTCAGCTCTTTGTCAATCATGGTAAATGTTTTTTTTTTTTTTCTAACTGTATATTACTGTTTTTGTACCTGGACTGATATATCTGTTGCATCATTCTGTAAAGGCTTGTTTATGTCTGTTAAATTAAATAATTAAAGACTGAAGGTGGTTGTGAGGTGAAATGGTGTTATTGAGGGCGAGGGGGTGAAAGGACAATTTCTCATTATTTGTTCGACAAAGGGTTAGATATAGGCTACTACTACTACTTTTATTATAGTCACAGTTATATCTTATATAAAGGTTATTGGTTTGATAAACCTTATTAGTGGTGGTTTAAAACGTTTGGGATTGAAACTTGAGACTTTATGATAATAAGATGTAGGTGTGGAATATATGTCAGACAACAAAGCACATTGTCTTATTAGAAGGACATGATTTCAACCAATTATTCCCTTGTGTTTGTCTTTGCTTAACTAAACTTGGAGTTAATTTCGGCAGATTTACAAACATCCAAACATCAAAATTGCAAGAGTAGCACATGCATGAATCACATGATTGAGGTAAATGCATGAAGTACACAGAATGTGAGATAAGTGAGCGTACATCTCGTCCCATGTCACACTGCAGCCTTGTGAAGGGCATCAGCCTCTCCACAGGCCGTGTGACCGCTGCTCCTCCGCTCAAACTATGGGTCAATCTCACTTTCATTTGCGGAGAAGAGCGCCTCCTGCTGCGCGCACACCATAAACTGTAAACAACACGCACACTTCACACAGACGCCTGCCATCTGCCCATTGCTAGAAGCCACTGTTCAGGTTACAGTTTACAAACATGCACCAAGTACCACTATACTTTCTGGACAGAATGATACAAATCTTAAAAAAGAGATTATGAATTTCAATGAGGTTTCTCCTGGTTAAATAAATAAGATTAAAAAACCTGGTTCAACTTTATTATGTATCATCATATGTCTAATCATGTTTGATGATTCCAAAACAATTCTACTGAGTATTCTACTGGTGCAGTTCCAAACACGTGGAAAGAGAGGGTTATGTTAAGTATTGTCACGTGGGTTGGAAGCATCAAATCTGAGTGTAGTCATGGTAACCGCGGAGCCTGGACCAAATTTCAGGCATGTTTCATTTTGACTATCCACCACATGTTTCCCTACGGATGATATAGAAAAAAAACATTTGGAAGGGTAATGATAGGTTCACCTATTATATTATTATGATTTACCTCACTCCAATGCAAGCATATCATTTGTTTTCCGTCAATTTTTCATCATCAAGCAAAAATACATAAATAGATAATAAATGTCACCAACTGTAGTGCGGTATAGAACACCTTGAGGGCGCTCTCACACCACAAACAGAATAGTCCCCTTTCATAAATTAAACAAATATTAGAATATTAACCTTCACACATACCACATCTTAACCCCAACCTACAAAATTACCAAAGCACATTTAGGGTCAAACATCTTAGAACCTAAATACCATGAAACTTCTTGCGAGTCCTCATGTATTCCAAGAAACTACATTTCCCATCATGCCTCGAGGGTATTGATTTTCCGTCTTCATAGCTTCATGTAGTCTTGCAGCAATACGCGGATGAATTGTCGTGAACTTCTGTCAGTGGTCCTATGCCACCTCACCACCGTGTATCACTACTCTTCCCAGACCAGTTTCGTTGCTATTGAACTATCATTTTGTTCTTAATAGTTTGTCTTCATGAGTTTGAGGAGTGACCCGAGTGTGCGGGACTGAAGCAGCGCTCTCAGCATCACTTTGTGCGTCTTTTTTTCTTACTGGACAGATACGGCTCTTCTGACAACGCCTTTCCTCCTCCGAGCAGCGGCTTTTACAGCAGCAGTACCGAGGGAAGTCTCTATCCGGGATTTGGACGGGACTGTACCGTTTGACAACTTATGACAGTCTCTCCACACGTTCAAGGAGATACATTTCTGCGCGTAAAGTGGAGACATGGGGTGCACGATCAGCGCCGAGGACAAGGCAGCGGTGGAGAGGAGTAAGATGATTGACAAAAACCTTCGAGAGGACAGAGAGAAGTCCTCCAGGGAAGTGAAGTTGCTACTACTAGGTATGGAAGCATGTCATGAATGTCATTATAGGCTGTTTTATTACTATCGACTCATTATTGCGATCACATTGAAGCTGGGGTACCTAACTTTCAAACCACAAACACAATGTGAAATCCATCTCGTCCCAATCCACTATAGTTCCTCTATCTCAAACCGTTTCTATCACTAGTTTTCAGCTGCATGCTCTGTCACATCTTAGATCGGTGTTTGTCCTGACAGAAAAGTGAATAAAAGTGGACAACCCTCCCTCAGCGTTCCTCAAGAATGTTAGGTACCCCAGCTTTAAGGTTTGAACAGATTTGAACTGTCACTTTGACCCAGACACTTCTTACACACACAATATGTGGGAGGCAAGAGAAACACTCAGGGTGTTGGCTGAGTGGTAACAGGAATTGAAATCAGTATTCTACATTTCAGACTACATTGTTTGTTTGTCAAAGTTTCTGCACCAATCCCTCGGGTCTGCTCGATTACCCCTCAACTACAGATTTCATGTTTCTGATGAGTAAGATGAGTGCAAAGATTTCCCAACCTCTCTGTTACTGGAATTTCAGAAATTAGTTCAACTCTAAACATAGGATAACCTAAGCAAAACCAAAAGTGGCTGCTGCTTGGTTGCATTTTTGGTCCAGATGTCTGTAATCAGAAACACCATTTTGGTTTTGTACACTGTAATTTTGGTTAATAATTGAGAGGACATGAATTGTAACACAACCCTGGCAAGAAGTGAACGGGCCGCTGTGGCCTGGGGAACATGTTTTATTTGGTAACAATTTATAAGGATGGTACACGAGCTCATGCAGGATTTTCATTAACTAAGTCATCTTTTAATCCTCCAACACGTTATCATTGGGAAACTTTGCTTCTTTAGTTTAAAAAAATGAAATAAATCCTAGTATCTCACTTTGGCCGTATAGAATTCTTGTCTCCTGGGATTGATGTGTTTTGCAGCTTGTGCAGACAGCTGATTGTCTATGAATCATAAAGAAGATGACCTAAACAATAATCTGTGGATGTAGTGGCCCAAGTTTGAGAGGGGGAAGATGAGAAGGATGCTTTGCAATATATTTGGGCAATTGCATAATAATAATAATAATATGAGAATAATATCATTTATATTAAACACAATTTGAGAATAGTTCAGTTTCTGTGTTAATGAAATGTGAAATGTTAATATTGAGTGTGTGTGTGTGTGTGTGTGTGTGTGTGTGTGTGGTTGTGCGTGTGTGTGTGTGTGTGTGTGTCTGTCTGTCTGTATGTGTGTGTGTGTGTGTGTGTGTGTGTTGGTGTGTGTGTTTGTGTGTGTGTGTGTGTGTGTGTGTGTGTGTGCGTTGTC
>JAPMNZ010794828.1:0-13392 GCA_029875035.1 Pomatoschistus microps | reverse complement strand
TTTGCACTGGTCCAGACCAGAGCAGAGAGGATTCATGGTCCGAACCAAGTGGATCAGGTGAAAATCCACTGGAGGAATGCTAACTTTTAGAAAAATGCTAATGAAGCATTTAGCATTTTACTTTGGACAAGAGCAGAGAAAATGGTCCGAACCAAGCAGCTACTCCACCTTGTGACCTGTCCTGCTCCACCCAGCGGCTACTCCACCTCTGCTGCTATGACCCGTGCTGCTCCACCCAGTGGCTACACCATCTCTACTGCTGTGACCCGTCCTGCTCCACCCAGAAACTACACCATATCTGCTGCTGTGACCTGTCCTGCTCCACCCAGAAACTACACCATCTCTGCTGCTGTGACCTGAAGGGCTGTTGCTGATTATTTCTATTGTTAGCTTTTTAGAATGATAAATTTTACTTTTTTCTGTTACTGGACACCTGAATTTCTCCTACGGGGATTGATAAAGTATCTCTATGTACTATATCTGCTGGCCGTGTCTCAGAAGTATCCGGTTTACATGGTTACACATCAGCATAATCGTAGAAAAAGAGTCAGTTACGCCAAACAGTGTGTAATTTCACACCTCAATTACAGCACACATGTGTCTTGTTCAATGGAGTTAAATACAGACGTGAGTGATGCGGTTTTCACTTGTGCTCTGTAAACGTATACTCACTCTCTTGACAACAGTCTCTTGAGTTTTTCCACCTCAACTCAACGTAACTGGCCGTTTCCCTTGACACACCGCTAATTCCACTACACGCGTGGCACTTTGCACAGGTCTGTCTGACACGGACTTACTGCTGCTTTCTCAATCGATTCGCTTCTTTTGAGGCGCGCTCTCATCTCGTCCTCGTGCTCCCTCTGCTGCTGCTCCTGTCAGCGCACAGACACACAACACATGTCACGGCTCCAGTCTCAGGAAACACCGCTGCACTCCTTCTGATGTAAACACGGATTACACACACGCTATTGGAGATAACACGGTGTCTGAGGCGCTGTCGTCTGTTGTCATGTGTGCTGGTGTTTTAAGCCCACTAAGCGAGACAAACTGTGTGTCACTTTGCCCTGTGTTATTAGAAGGGTTGTGTAGTTGCACTGTTCTTTGTCCATCAAGATCACCGTAAAACTGCTGCAGCATAGACATCTTCATAGAGTTGTGAATTTTACTAACACTTCCTTTAATGCTATTGGATGTTCCTATCAGCTATGTCAACAACAATATTTTGCTGAATCAATCAAAAAGAAATAAGCAATTAATAAAGGCCATATGGAGAATGCCTTCCTTAACCTTTTTGGCTCTGAAGAACAGGAATTTCTACTTGAACTCCTACATTTTGGCTTACTTTCTTTTCTATTGAAAATGTCTGACATTATTGTTTATTATTATTTTATTTTTTTTAAATGTATTATAATTATTTTTAAATTCCTCTAATTTTTTTAGAGGTGTTCTATTGCTTTCTGTTTCAGTCTATTTCACATAAAACATATCTGTGGAAAAAACATTACTATAAAAACAACTACCGCATGTGTTTTCATCACCTGAAACTACATTCTATAATCTATGTATAACTTAAAGAGTGCGTATAAAACACTAAATATTATTTAGGCAAAGCCATAAAGACAAGATCCAAGTTCCAATCCCAGAATTACAAATCAGACCAAAAACTTAACATCCAAGAACATCTGTGCATGAAGTATATTTGTGACACTGTTGATGAAATAGAGCTATTGATCGCAAAAAAAGTCAACAGCTATTCTAATAATTGATTGATTGTTAACTGCTGTATAAACAGAGTGCAACACATAAATGTGCAGTGAGATGTGATTTTATTATTCAAATATTCAGAAAGAATAAAACAATTAGGAGATGTGTACAGGTTTTTTTAATTAATGATAAAATATAAGTACATCCAAAATTGTACATTATTGTTTAACATAAAAATTATGGTTAAGGTTTTTACTTACAAGTAATGAGATGTTAGTCAAAAGATTTAGATGGAAAGATTTTATTAATTTTTTCCTGTCAAAATAAACCTGTTGCTTTAGTTTATTATGATTGTATTATTGTATTATCATTATCAAGTTACTCATGTGTGTAGGTCACCATTTACAACTCACCCATTTGAACTTCTCTTTCCTGCGTTCTTCCTCTTCTTGCTCCGCTGCTTTCCTCCTGTGAAGAGACATGTGTGTTACCATCTCTGTCCACTGGAGGTCAGTGTAAGCACAGTGTGGCGCTCACCTCTGCTCCTCTATCATCTGCAGCTTCTGGTCCATCTTCCTTTCTCTGTCCTCCGCCTCTTGTCTCTCTTTCACAGCTCGCTCTCGCTCCAGTCTGCGCCTCTCCTCTGCGGCCCTCTTCCTCTCCTCCTCTTTTCTCTCTTCTTCTTCACGCTACAAAAATATCAACTCTTTATGACATGATTTTATAAATGTGAGAACGCTCATGGCAATACTTTACCTCTGCTCGTGCCCAGAAGGAGTCTCTGTTTGCAAGACGCATCTCCATCGCTGCATTTGTTTTTCTGTAATTCGTGCCCTGTTTCAAACCAAAATGACATTAAATGACAATGACTATTTATGAATGTATTTTTGTAATTGTATTTGGTTGTTTTTGACTGATCTGGACATTAAAAGCTTTTTTTTAAATGTTGATGTTTATGTGTTTTCATATTTTCACACTGTAAATTAAAACTGCAGCCAATCTCCCATTGGTCAGGAAACCATGGTAGAATTTTATTGAAATAAATCTTTCTGCCATTGCGTAATTGTGTTAAGCTATAGACTCATCGGCCTATAATTTAATGAGGAAAACATTCATTTGCGACTCCATAATTATGGTCAAATAATGTGATTGTTCAATATTCATTAAAATCCAGCAAAATATCGCTTGATATTACTTTTCTCCAGTGTGAGATCAATCAAGTCTATCTTATCTTATCATATTACATTTTGAGAGAATTGACGCCATAATAAAAAACAAGCATTGTCTCCCTCTAGTGGAATATGTGCGGTGTTACATGAAGCCTACCACAATATCCTTCCTGTCCATAGACGACTGTGAGCTCCTCCTCAGCCACTGCGTTGAAGAGTTGTTTTGGGCCTTACTGAGCTCAGCCCTGATCCTCTCCTCTGTAACATCCTCAGGCATCTCCGCTGTGAGGAACACGTGCACTTCCTGAAGCGCACACAGTCAAATATATGTGCATTTAGACATACAGTAAATCATGGGATAGAGAACAGGCATAAATCTACAGTCCCTTTGGTTTTCGTTTAGTGTGTGAGAGTTACGCACCCTCACAGCCAAAACGTTGTGCAACAGCTCTGTTTTAAACATGCTGAACAAAACCAGGCATAGGCACAAGGGGAGCGACATGGTGGTTTGAGTGGTTAAGGAAAAAGTGCTGAAATCTGACACATGTGAAACAGAGGCAGGCCAGAGAAAACTGTTGTGCAACTAAACATTGACATTGTTTTGGAAAATTGAGCTCCAACTGTAACTACAACTGAAGGTATATCAAAAGTAAGACCAAATATTCCCTTGACAACTCATTCACATCCATCTAATTAAAACAGAAAGTGGTTTGAAATGCATGCTCATTTTCCTCAGTAATCACCATTACATTGACACTGCAGTGAAGGAGATGTATGTATTGCTGTATTAGAATCTGTCAATTACCCCACTGACTAGTTACCCCACAAGAGTGCGTGCTTTTACGTGTCAACATCAGTAAATGTTTAGACAATTCATACACAAGGAAAAATCAAAGTGCTCTATAAAACAACAAAATATCTCAAAAACATTTCCATATTTTTTGAATAAATAAGAGATGTAGGACTCAATTAGCCTGGTCTTACTATATCATTGTACTAATTTCATTTCATACTACGGTCTGGATTTGCTCCATTGAGCTCTGTTAATAGGCAGGAGGGGTTAACTCCTTTTGCAGATTGAAACGATTGGATCTGAGTTTACCAGATCCAAGTTTACGGATGGCTAAGGCCAGGCTAGGACTCAATATACGTGACCTATGCTCTTAAAAAAACACATAGAGTAAGGTAGAAGCAATTTTAAATGTGTTGCAATCTGTTGTAAACAGTCATGTTTTTGTTCAAAGCCACCATTTCTCCTAAATGTAAATGTCATATCAAAGAACACCTGGTTTTAAAACCAAAAAGATGCTTGTATGAAGCATATATGACAATAGATTTAGGTTTTGCCAGATTTAAGCACCTATATTGAACAAATATTTGTATTTACAACATTCTTTTCAAACATGTGTGAACCCATTATGAAACGTCTACATGTTGGCTAACATGTTGTTGATGCAGAACTAGGACTCTCAAACTGCAAGGAACCTCAGCTCAGGTGAGCGACGACACTGACAATGGCAAAAGGCACAAAGCACTCTGGGATAAAAGGAGCCATAAGTCATGCACCGTCACCGCCTCAGTATCAGCACGGAGGCTCAAAGCACTGACGGTAAACTGTTGCGGAGCACAGCCTCCTAAAATACTAAAGTGCATCCCACTGCAAAGTCTGCAAAATGTTTTTATGTTTGTTTCTTCAGATATTATGTAAAATTCCCTTTATTTTCATTGATTGCTTTATATTCTAGTATTGTCTATGTGATGTACCCAATATCTCTACTCCAGACCTCAGGTCATATATGTAGGGACCTAAAAGCTAGCTAGATGTGCTACATCTAAACTAGGACATTACTTTCTGTGGTGACATTTCACAATGATATTTGAATATTAACAAATACTTCTGTTCCTGACAGGTCGACCTAATGGCATTGAAGGATGGGTGGAAGGAAGAGGGCAAGGAGGAATTCCCTACAGGGGACCATATCATCAGACCATTGAGGTCAATATTGTAAGTTTTGCAAATAAAATGATAGAACAATGGTATACACGTACACAAGAAATATCCTTTTAAAAACAATGTTTCACCCTGATCACCCTCACTGTGTTTACAGAAAACACAGTTCGATATCTTCATCAGATTGCCTGCTGGGGTGTGACTTTATCCCTTCAGATTATTTTGTTATCTCACGACATGAGCACAAAAGGTACAATGTGGGAAAAGTATTCACATTTGGGTTTTCATAACTTATTCCAACAATGCCGTCTCCACACCCAGCCTCGCCTCGACAAAACCTTTCACAGCCAGCTGCGACTTGTAGCCAGGCAGAGCACAGAAAAGCTAAAGTGATGGTTGAGATGTTGTGAAAATGTTTTAACCCCACAGAATAAATATGACGCGTGTCTGTACAGAAGTGTCAGCTCACAGTAAAAGTTCTCAGTCTTTTAGCCCATTTGTGACAATTACACTTTTAATCCAAACTAAATGTATGAATAATTTCCACTGAGATGTCGAAAGGAGTTTTGTTTTGGGGAAAAACATGGAAATACAGATTAATTTAATTAAAAGCAATGGACATATAGTGAACGTATTTATGACTAATTAGAGAAAATGATGTATAAATGCACAGGCAGGCTGTTTTTTTTGGCCAAGTGACTTCGTGCCTGATCTTAGCTCCTTCTCAAACATACATACATACATTATGGCTAAAATAAGCATTGAAGGCAATTTCCCATGTTTGTTCAAATCAACGTACTGCTCATTCATCTACTTCAACACTATTTGAAACCCAGGAGAACCAGCCACATCTGAGTTAGTAAGAATCTTCCAGACAGCTCTCAAGACTCCCCAGACTCACGCTTTCAAAAACATGGACAAAAAACAACAAACATTCCACAAATGCCTGGCCAGTTGACTGGGTGATGCCTTTATATGGAAACCAGCAACTCAAGGGTCGCTTAACCCTCGCCTCATTCACAATGGTCCGATAGTGGGAAACATGAGATATAGTCAAACCCGTGCAGAGTTTTTTCTTACATGTTGCATTATTTATAATCAAGAATATCAGCCGAAAGCCCAAGTTTTAAAATCCTTGTCAGAACAAACAGTAACGGGACAGGAAGTGAACTGAGCACAGGAAGTTCTCACAACAATGCAAAGTAAACCAGTGTGGGTAAATATAGAGTGCCTCAGTGCGGGGATGATGAAAGATGCAAGACATTAAAAAAACACTACTTCTACTGTATCAAAATATAGACACTGTAGTCTGGAGCTGTAGGAGGGAGGTGGCGTACCTTGAAGAAGTTTTTGATTGCCGGGACGTGGCTGGCACATTCTGTTCTTTGGAAGTCGTCCACTTTTTGACCCATCTGAGGACAAACACAGGAAGAGGACACCTACATTCACGCCATACCAATCTCAAGACAAGACAATAGCAGCCAAAACTGAAAAGGTCGAACAAATACATGGGGTGTTGTTGCAAGTGACAGACCTTGATGATTTTCTAACGTTGACCTCTTTTGGTGGGAAGCTTCATTTTGTAAATTATAGTTTTTGCACTAATCAGCAGTTGGTGTTGAAAGGAAATGTTATGGTCACGTCCAAAATGTTGGCAAAATGTCTATAGAAGATAATATTTTGTTATATAAGGATGTTTTTGTACTTTGTCGATCATTCCTGTGTACAAATATGTAGTATTTGCCTTATATTGTGTGCAAGGTATCACCAGTGTAGTTTCATCCTTTGGAAAACAGAAAGGAACATTTTAAACCTCAATAAATTACAAACCCAGAAAAAGAATTGGCAAATGTGTGGGAAAAAAAACCTTCAATATAATTACTATAGGTGTGCATGGACATTTTTTGTGATTAGTGTCATATTAAATGTAGTAGTATTCTCAGTAGTAGCTTCACCTGTGGAAATAACAGCATAATCTACAGGAAGCGAATTCCTTTTTCTCTATTTATGTTCTCCATTGATAATTGAATTTAAAAGTTCACTACCATACATGCAAAGTGGACTTCCATAATAAGCTGCAAGCCACTGAGCCAGTGTTGTTTTATCATTATTCTATTATAAAAATAGAAACAGCTGTGATTCAATAAATACAAGATTGAGAGACGACTGCATAAACATTCCTGTTCATGTAATCCTGCTCATTCGACCTGTCTGTCTGTCAGTCTGTAGTCAGTGTGCGAATAAAGAGGTTGGTGCAAAACAGCCTCGCTCTGAAAGTGGATGAAAGATGCTTCACGACACCCAAACATCTGCAGGCTTTAAGCTGCTATTACTTCAGGTGAGCAGGTCAACCTCAGGCTCTGTGGGACGCTACAGACAACTGCCGCGTAAATGTGGTTTACAACTGATGACAGATATCTGCTTCAAATTGATATTTCTTTATCCTTTTTCCATAATCCGAACAACATCATTTTGAAAAAGAAGTACTTTCTTTCTAGAAGGAAACTTGTAAATACAGTACTTGCTGAACTATAAGACACAATATTTTTAATTTGTATTATGTTAGAGTGCTCCCTGAGGCGCAGGAAGGGATTTGGACTGAGCACCTGACATAGCACAGCAATCCTGCTTCCTGGTGTGGTTATGTGAATAGCATCTGATATGGGGAAGTGTGGGGGAAATACATAGAACTTGTTTTTTATGTGAACTCTTTTAGTAGTGATGGGACACACGTTTATTGTCAAAATTGTATTTACTAGAGAACATCTTTTAACAGTGCATTGAAACTAGAGCTGAACCGATTATTTTAATAACTCGAATAATGAGATTATTAGAAATAGTCGATTCATTTCCGCTGCTTTGATGCTTCGTATACAGTAGATTATTTGCAGCATTTTGCCTTGTTTGCTCCTTTTAGATATTGCATATTTTTAATTAGGCAAAAATATGATTTTTTTTCTCGATCTCTTGATTAATCGATCGGTGTATTTGATAGTGATAAGTGATTACCAAAATATTCGATAGCTGCAGCTCTAATTGAAACACCTTGTCATTCAATCATGTTCAAATCTGTTAAAGCAGTCATCTATCAGCTTTGTGTCGGTGAAGTGTTACATTACAACAACACGACACCCTGTGGCTTATAATCAAGTGTGGTCTTTTTGTGGGGAGAAAATGTTTCCCATATTAGCTGAAGTTGTTCTTGTTTGTTTGTTAGTTTGTTTACTCTTTTTGAGCTGCTTAAACAGTACATATAGAGTCAAATCATAACTGCAGTTGCGTATACAATCAGGACTTAACAACATACTTTACAGAGCTCAAAAGGAGCAAGCAGAAGCAAAAACATACTTATGGGTGCTTGCCCCTAATTACAAAACAAAAAGAAACAACTTCTGATTACATTAATAAACATGAACCATACTGGATCATAGATTACAGTTCATAGAATCCATCAATAACAGCGAGAATTTACAGGATTCAAACAAATATTTATAACAAATGTTTATATACTGGTGTGCTTAATAGTCCAATAAGTACTGTACTCACCCAGATGATCATAGCTGTCCTGGGGCTCTCTGGGGTCCCAATTCTGCAAAGTCCATACTGGGGCTTGGACACGTGGAACTTGGATGCCAGCTCTGCCACACCTCCCGCTGAGTGAACAAATACAAATCATGATGGATTTGATGCAATGTTGGATTTGGTATTCCATCTAAAAGCAATAAAGTGCTTTGTGAAAGTTTTTATACAGCTTGAAAATGTGTTAAAACATATAGATTTTGTATCAATTTATTACACCACAACAAAATAACAAGCAAAATAAGACATGATGATTAGTGTTAGTTAAGAGTCATGCATACAATTTTTCATTCAAGCCAAACGGTTCCATTCTACTTCAGCACCATCTTCCGCATGTGTGTGTGCATTACTTCTTGCGGCTATTTTCTAGTTACCACTCCTCTTTTCTGGACAACAAACCTATTTCCCCATGTACAGATTCCCCCAAATGAGTTGTGGATGTGGGATCAGTATTGGTAGATATGCAGTTATGCCACACTGTTTGCACTGTTTGCACTCCCAGTGATAAAACTGGACCAGAACTACAGGGACAATGGAACTGGACTTACTCAAAAGCTGATCTGGAAACATATTTTATTCCCACGATAAAATACGTAACACGAAGCCCCCAATCTGTGAGTACAGTGTTGCTAACTCGTATACTTCTGTAAACTAAATAATCATGGTCTGATTGTCCTCGATGTCACGGATTGTCATTGTTGGAAAAGGTTTTTTCTTATGAATGAAATGACTAAGTACCGGTGATAAACAACTCGCAGCGTGATGCTACGTCACCGTGCAGGCGGGGGGAGGCGGGCTCACAGACAGAAGAGCAGACTGATCTCTGGATCAGCTTGTTTGAGTTGAGGTGACGTCACCTCTATAGAAGAGATGGCTCCAATCTCACAAGTTTTGAATGTTGTGTGGTGTATCACTCAAATTATTATCACATAGCATAGGATTGACTGTGAAAACATGAAGAAAAGCGTAATATGGGACCTTTAAGCTTCTCCACAACTTCATCCCCGACCTCTCTTGGTGGGTCCTTGGACTTTGTGATGCTGTTTAGTGACAAATGCACTTTGAATATAGCTCCAAGGCCATCACCAAACAGCAGTTTAATTATAAGGTATATGAGCATTCAGCACTCATCAGAGCAATTTTCAATAAAGTCCACATTTCAGCCGGTTTTTAAACAAAATATTCGGCTTCATAATTGTCTTCCAGTTAAAAAAAAACCTTAAGAAAATCATGATGTTTGTGGCTGTAACAGCATGTTCAGCTACAATGTACAAGAGTTGTAGCTGAAACACGCTGTATTTATTCGGTAGGAATCTCGTGTTTGAAAATTTGCATTGTAACAGTTCACATCTCCTTTACCTCCTGAGTCAGCCAGTCGGAGCTTGTTGCTGATTCCATCGTAGACGAACATCGCCCTGTAGACACAAAGGTCGACCTCTTACTAACATACAGTGAAAGTGATTAATGTATAGACCGTTGTAAATACAAGTTGTGAGCAAACGTTATGACATACACAGACCTATGGCAGACATCTGGTTGCACAAAACTGTTAGAGCCTCGTAGATTTACAGGGTCAAAAAAGCAGAGGCACATTTTTGACTAAAGCAAAACATGCCTTCTGGAGTTCACAGTGCCGGTTTCAGTTTTCAGGGGGCCCTAAGAAAAGTTGTGTTTCAGGGGCCCCCTTCCACAGCCCCCTCCACTCACATATGGGGGCCACCTAACATTTCTGACAAAGTGAAACAGTGACTTTGAGTGTCTAAATGACATGAGATAACAATAATTGTACATGTTATCTTCCTTCTAAAGAATCTGTGGTGTCATTAGATATGTTCAATGCGATTATAACAAGCATTGTAGTATGTTGTGTACAATTCTTTTTTGTTTATTATTGTTTTTAGAAATAATCTGAATATCAATTGGACTTTTTGGTTAAAGATCGGCCATAGTTTGTGTTGTTAATTATATTTAGTTTTATAGTTATTCAGTTGGCTAGTGTAACATTCTTGGGGGCCCTCTGGTGACCTTGGGGGTTTATTGGTTAGTTCCGGCCCTGGGAATTCAATAAATCTCCAAAAGGTAACTCTGTGGCACTGCTTGTGTTTGTCTTCATGCTTCCTACAGCACACAGCATATCTAGATGTGGTTTATGTCCAATAGTTTTGCTCGACAAGTGTAAACATTGATGATCTTTGCCATTCACTGCTGGAGGATGTGTGCAGGTAACGGCCTGTCCGACCGCTCCCAAATGTCACACAAACTTCAGCCGCAGAGCACAGCATTGTTTCCAATTCTTCAAAGTAACGGTGTCATATTTTCTGCATGACTTTCAATGTTTCAATAAAGAATTCTTTATTTTTTTAGTGTCAGCAAACTTTATAACACTTTGTAATTACCTTTTGTAATAAATGTCATCAGTGATTTATTTAGGCGCGTTCACAGATGTTGGTATGGTTCACTTTAACTGGACCAAGTCTGGTTCACTTGGGGTCTGTTTCACAATATGTAAACTAACTGACTATAGTGGCTATGTTGAGTTGTTTAACATCCACCATTTAATCCAATCCCATCCACTTTATTTATACAGCACATTTTTAAAAAACAAGTTTCCAAAGTGCTGCACAGGGATAAAATCAACACATTTAAATATGCACAAAATAAAAACAACACAAATGTAATAAAAACAATAAAATACCAGTTAACTATAAACATGTGATAAAAAACGATGAAATACTAGCTATCTGATTTAAAAAAAAAAAAAAACAATAAAAAAAAAACAAATACAAAGAGTACCACACAACTCACACAGTGTTAGAAGCCAGAGAGTAAAAATGCTAGATATTTAAGCATTCATTTACCCAAGTGAACCAGAACTGGTCCAGTTAAGGTTAGTATTAAACATAGTCGTAGTATTAACATCAATTTGGTTTACTTGGAATAACAGCACATTGACATGCAGTGACTTTCTTTCTTTTCTATCTATATTTTTCCCCTTTTTTATCAGCTGCCCAGCTCTGGACAAGTAAATTCTCTATCATTGATTTAATTCTGAGTTAATAAAGTACTGGTGGGGGTAAATAAGATAAGATAAGATAAGATGTGCTTTATTTATCTCACAAAGGAGAAATTTACATGTCACATTGGCAGGATAAAGACACTCAGGTTGTGCAAAGAAAGAAATGTGCAAACACGTTAAATACAGGATAAATTATGTACAACAAAAAGTGTCAAATCTCATCGTATAGTGTGATATAGAACCTATAATATTAGCACCCTACTGGGCCCAGATGAAAAAAAGATGTACTGCTTTATGCTTTTATAGGAATGTAAATAGCTGCAGTTTAATAAAAACCACATAGTCAGACAATGACATAAACATTCATATGAACATGTCCAACAGTGTCTTACTAAACAGGTTGTCGCAGAACAGACTCTCTCTGAAAGGGTATGAAAGATGTTGCACTATTTTGTTCTAAATTGCGCCCATTCTAGTCCTCGTGTTAAGTCCTGGTCTACTTTAGGTTTCAATAAAGTGTCTCTGCAGGACCCCAGAGGCTGCAGCCAAAACATCTGCAGGCCTCAAGCTGCTATTACTCCAGGTGAACAGGTCAACCTCAGGCTCTAAGTGTGGAGGTCATGGCGGCTAAAGAGAACTTGTAAAATCAGGATTGTCACATACTGTATAACAAGTTTGCTGAAGAATCTTAGAATAACTATTGGGGGAATCCTGTGACATTTGTACATCTAAATGACTAAAACAAGTAAGAAGTAAGGAAAAAACTTCATCCATCCATCCGTTTTCTTCCCCTTAATCAATTTCTGGGTCGGGGGGTGACAGTCAGAGCTGCACCCAGTACATAGAGGAAATAAAACTCAATATGCATCAAGTTACCACCATGACTTTGCTGTGAATGATCAGAGAAGGGAGTACAGAGGGATTGGATCATATTACTCTTATCTGGTCTCTGAAAGGTATGACATTACAACGCTCTGTTTTACAATTATCCCTGGTCTCCCCTTGTTCAGGGTTTGTAGCTCCTTTAACCATACACAAGTTATAATATCAACAAATTATAGGTCAATAATATGTCATCACTTTGAACCTCATGGAGAGAATTGTTAAATGCATTTATGAAATATTGAAGTTTACTCATTTGTAAGTGTTTTAAAAGAAAACAAACATGTACCAGTTTTAAAATATCATATTACAAATGTATAATTTATTTGATGTTATATATAATCTGGTTATTTAGTACCAGCTCCTCCTCTCCAGAACTAGTGGCCTCTGAGGGATCGTGCAGAAATGTGCAAAAGCCACAGGGGTCAGACAAAGACACTCACTAAGTTATGTTTGCAAATGTTTTCTTAGACACTTTGTAAAATGGTAAAACACATTCATTGGGAGTGAAATATGAATGTATTGTCGATAAGGCTTTTATTATGAATGTATGATCCAGTTGCTAGGTTTTATAAACTATATAAATATCTTACATTATCTATCATAGGTGTGAATTTATGTTTAATCACACATTTATTTAGTTGAATTTATATGATGTATTAACAAAAAATCTGACCATATTTGTATGTTTTTTTCTAACCTGCATGAAACTAATACAGCAACAGAATATAACAGACACTGAGAAAATATGAATGAGAAACAATATATGCAGTTCATAATTTGTCCTTTCTGTAATTAAACAGGAACAAACTGGGGGAAGTAAGTAAGTAAGTTCTCTTTATTGGAACTTTGACTGGAAACCTCAGTTGCCGACCTGAACTCACTTTTCATAAATAATCATTTGAAATAAGACCCTCATGCTGCAAACATGTACAGATGTATACATACAACTATATATTTCTTGCACTAGAATAAACAGTAGTAACAGTTCTTTATTATGCTTAAGTTAGATATTCATTTTATTTTTAAAGTATAGAGTTTTTGTTCAATTTTATTGTGAAGTGTGTTCCTCATTCCTACTGTGTGTAACC
>JAPMNZ010787436.1:0-15415 GCA_029875035.1 Pomatoschistus microps | reverse complement strand
GACCTATTGTACATATTTTTAGTGGTAGGGGAAACCGGAGTACTCGGAGGAAACCTACGCAGACACGGGGAGAACATGCAAACTCCACTCCCAGGACCTTCTTGCTGAGAGGCGAGAGTGCTATCAACTCAGCCACCGTGCCGTATATTGGTTCCACATTTTAACTTGAATTACAGAATTAAATTAACTTTTGAAGGATATTCTAATATCATCTGTATATATATAGTTTTTGCTAGCAATGATTTAAAATAAGAATTTTTAAAAATAAAACAGTTTGAACAGTTCACAAGCTCATGAAGGAAGCTCATATTTGCTTTGTAAAGAGTTGTAAGGGGGTGAGGATGTACAATTTTTTACTTGTTCCCACTCCTCCTTGGACATGAATTGGTATATGTGCACTCTACAATTTTTTTTTAACCTAATGTCTGAATAAATATGAATACATCGATTCAAAATTTCACCCACCTCTGGGGCAATGTAGTCTGGTGTTCCACAAAAGGTCTTGGTGGTCTCGCCGTCCCACATGTTCTCTTTGCACATGCCAAAGTCTGCAATCTTTATGTGGCCCTCCGAGTCCAGCATGACGTTGTCCAACTTCAGATCGCTGTAGACAATGAGCCAAAGTGAGAACCAACCCCTTCAAAGCAGTATTAAACTGCAGTATAAAACTCACCGATACACGATGCCTTTGGTGTGAAGGAAGAAAAGCCCTATGGCAATCTCTGCGGCGTAAAACCTGGCCAGGACAGAGACAAAATGTGTGTGATTATTGCCAGTGTGCAGATGACACAATACAACTAATAAGTAAGAGATGATTCTTACACAGCGTGAGGCTCTTTGAATTTGCCGACCTGCTGGATGTGGTACATGAGGTCTCCCCCGTTTATATACTCCATCACAAAATACAATCTGTCCTGTAAAAAAATAAACTTTTTACTTGACCTTTGTTTAATCAAGATAATCTCACTGTAAATTCAGATGATCTCTTTAAATTAAAAGTAAACAGGACATGTGCAGTGAGTTTGTATGTGGTCTAGAAAAGTGGAACTTGGGTCTAATCGCTTATCTTTTAAAAGTATATATCATTATCTGTCCATGTTTTCATTTCTTTTTTTCCATCTGTTTCAAATCATATCATATACTAAGTTGCTTATTGGTATGGACTCCAATTCAATGAAATATACAAAATGGAGTGCTAATGCTGGATAGCATGAAGTTAACTTAGATAAACTCAGCTTAAACAGAGTTTTATCTTATTGAGAATTATTCATGCTGTGTAGAAACTCTATTTTGCAGTGGTTTTACATTCATCAAAGATTGTGGTAGTTGTTACCATAGTTTGGAAACAGGAGTGGAGCTGAGTAAGAAAAGGTGGTTTTCCAGACTGGGCCAGGACTCTCTTCTCCACCATAGTGCACTCCACGTCATCGTCCTGGATCACCACGTCTTTCTTTAGAATTTTGATGGCGTACAACTCATCTGTGCCCTTCCTCTCTGCCAGCATCACCTGAGGACAAAGCACATTCACATGATGTCACTCATCTCACACAGACGGGTAGAACTCAGAAGCCCAGGGCTCAAGTTGGGAACCACACTAAAACAACTTAAGTTTCTATAAACCATGGAATTATTCACTGCCAACTTCTAGCTGACAAAACAGCATTTATAAACTGATGCCATACTAAATATAATGTTTGCAGATATAGTCTTTTTGAAACAAACCTCTCCTTCCCACCTTCATGAAGTCAACTGGATTAAAACAAAGGTTGAATGTACAATTTAAT
Organism: Pomatoschistus microps; assembly: GCA_029875035.1. NCBI lineage: Eukaryota > Metazoa > Chordata > Actinopteri > Gobiiformes > Gobiidae > Pomatoschistus > Pomatoschistus microps. Next base: position 13,631 of record JAPMNZ010787436.1, on the reverse strand, counting down.
TCTATTATGTACAATGTAATGAAACACTGACATTTCCCAAAGAATAAAGTTTCTCTTATTTAGTGACAAGAAAGCTCTACTATGTCCTGATAGTGATATGTTTTTATTGAGGTAACGATGTTATGACACTGTTGTGGTTGGTGTTCTTTAACTGCACCTTTCCGAAGCTGCCTTTGCCCAGGACCATGATGAAGTTGAAGTCCGATAGCTTGACGCGGTCTTGGTTGCCGTTGCTGTCATATTTGCAGATAGAGGAGGAAGAGGAGTCTGCAGGCTTCCCAGGACCCACCTTCCACCTCTAGAGATGAATATACAAGTCAAGAAAACAGGGATTTCAAGAAAATTACAAAAAACAATTCCATTTGAGAAATAGCATTGTAGTGTCTATGTGTGTTCCTCCGAATGTTCATAATAGTATATAGTTGTGTTTCCACTGCAGGGCCAGCCTCGTGTGTGCGTGTCTCGACTGCAAGAACCTCCTCCACAGGGTCATTTACAGGAACTTTTACGGGCACCAACGGAGTACCTCCTCCATGCTAGGTCCTCTGTTCGGCCCTGAACATTTGAATATTACCCCGGCGCTAATTGGCAAAAGCTAGAGCAGGCTCAGACACCAGAAGAAAGCACCAAAACAACCGGCATGTTTAAAATCCAGCAGCATTAGCCTAATAGCATTTTTTACAAAATTATCAAAATGAATTGCAAAACCCAAATAATTGCCAAAAATACATTATAATTGTATGCTAATTTACAGATTTTGCTTCAACAAACATTAAACTTTAAATTGTCCAAAAAGCCTAAAATTTCAAACCCAAACTCTAAATGCTGATAGAGTACCCACCTCTGATGTGTGGATAATCTTGTTTTATAGCAAATAAATAAAACATAAACAGCTGTACCTCAAATTTCTGTCGAAGCTCCTCATTTCCATCCTCTCCATCTGGCTGCACCGGAACATTGAAGTATTCGCCCTCCTCCTGCGCCAGCAGTTTAAACCTGCAAAAGGGCCAGAGGCGCGTCTTGTCAGAGATAATCGTTGTTAAATTTTGAAGTAATTCTTCGCAAAATTCAATTAGTTAGATTTGTCTAAAGTTGCAAAAATGAATATTTGGCTTATCAAAGACAAATGTCTTACAATCCCTGACTAAATAGGAATTCATTACCATCCATCGACCTCTTGCTTCTGGAGCTCGGAAATGCCAAAGGACAGGGAGCCCATGAAGTCGTTGCGGCTGGTGAGGTCCCAGTCCCACACCTCCACAGAGAGACGTCGGTCTTTGTCGCTCTCCTTCAGGGTGCTGCCACAACAACACAAAACTGTGACACTCACCAGTGGCTTGAAATCAAACTTCTATTATACTGTTTATTAGTACTGTATTGGTTGTTCCAGTACAACACAAGATTAAACCACATTCAAATTAAGATGTATGCAAGAAAATCAATTAAAAAATCTTCTAGAAATACTTTTCTTGGGGTTGTATTTACTAATCTGTTTTATACAGTGCAACGCTTTTCCAGGGACTGCAGATGAGGTCAGAGGGCGATCACCTTTTGACATCTGCTAAACCAACCATCATCTTCTTGATAATCAATTAATTTAGCTAATATATTTCTTGTTTATAACACAAACATGACATTTGATATTACTCTGACTGCCTTTAAGTGGAAATGAAGATACTGGAGGAAAATCTCATAGATGTTCTATGAACCCAGTGATTTCTCAGCCTGAATTAACTATAACACTATTGATAGTTCAGGAATCAATCCCAAGCAGTAAATCATTTAATCCAAAGGAATATGGAATTAAACTGTCAAACATGGTCTAATGTGAACACTATTTTTAGCTCAACACAATTAAATCTACAATACAGTCAGAGGAAGCTGTGTTGAACTTACAAACTGAAGGTCTCGTTATACACGGGGTTGAGGCAGCACTTGATGGTCCGTGTCTTCTGCTTGCTCTCGCTCTTGGGGTCTGGGATGAGCTTCATTTTCACATAAGGGTCCGACATGCCGTTAGGGTCCATAGGCACCAGGTTCTTTGCCTGCATAACTGAAGATAAAAGAGATGAGTAATGTGAAGAAAAACTCTGCCCTGGTTTGCACAGTCTATGCTCTCCCATAAGGAAACCAGGATGGCCAAGACACCTCTGGCCTCCAGCGAAATTAGCATGACCTTATTTAACAACATAGATAGACCATGAATTAGGCCTGCAACTAACAATCATTTCAATAATTGATGTAGCGATTATCGCTTTCAGGTGTTTCATACTCTGAAATTAGATTTTAGTTTCATTCTAAACTATTCATGAGCAATGAATAGTTACAGCTCTGGTGAATAATGTGGATCATTGTGAATGTTTACAGTGTCTTGTATGTTTAGTAGCGTGCACTGTACTCTGAACGTTAGGCTTAATGGAACTCTTCAAGGACCATTGACATTTTAGAGAATACCAAGATGTCACATGTCGCTGTGTATTAAATACATTTGAGATTAGATCTAAAAGGGGCAACATCTTTGATGCATAATGATAAGGGATGCAGAAGGAATTACATCAGGGACTCGTTCTTAGGTAAGAAAAACACACTCATAAGTCACTTTAGTAAAAACCTGGCTTTTGCTGCCTTTAACACAGCTTTTGACAACACTTAACAACAGTTAAGTTTCTGTGTTCCACGATCAATCTAAAGTGGTGGGAACACGTGTCTACTCGGCCCTCTGCAGATGTGGGGCAATCGTTGGCTCATTGATCTCCTAATGGACCTTCCTGTTATAGTTTGGGGCTGATACAGAGCTTAGTATGGCCTAGCATTGCAACACATGCATGTGGAAACAAGGACTTTTGGGCAGCTTTTAAAATGGAAATGGACAAACGAGAGCCTTTTTACACCTCATCAGGAGCAGACACATTTTTAAAACAGGAAATTCATGTAAACAGGGAATTCAAAAGACATGAGTCTATTATACTGTGCTTTATTATACTGTGTTTGGAAATCCTTATTGCCCTCTAATCATGTTTAATATCAAGTAAAAAGGTGAAAAAGTAAAATGGTAAACAAAAGGATCCCGTACTGATAATTGAGTTACTAAAATTATTTACTATATTTTTTTTTATGTTTTGACTAACTTTTGACAGTGAGGCATTCTCCACTGATCTGCGCTGAGATGTGGATACGCCCTCGTCTCTCTGTGTGGTCCGTCCCACACAGGCTTGGAACGTTGGCCACGCAGCGCTTATGGATGTTCATCATACAGTCTGCAACACAAAAAAAGTGCACGAATCCTTAATGTTTAACATGATCCTGTTTGAGTAGTATAATAAAATAAATATAATAAAATAAACACATACATCCACAAACTCGAAGATCATGCTTATAGCTTTTTACAAGCACATTAAACAATCATTTTATCTGGTGCAGTTTTGTCACCAATATTCCAACTAATAATAATAATTCTGGTAATATGTTTTAGTAGGTGCTGCCTTTGGAGAGGACAGATCTTTCCTATAATTTGGGAACATGGAGTATCAAGTAGCCTCAGGAACAGACTTAGAAGCAGCGTTTCAGAATGATGTATATATTATTATTCCTTTTCTAATTACAGACTTTTCTTGTTAGGGCAACACAATCAAATTTCACCACCAAGATAAATGATTTTTAATCTTCAAACAAAATAAGAAATATGCTACTTTTTAACATTTTCTTCAGTGATCAAAAGGAATGTAGTATAATGTAGACATTTGTTCAAACTGGTTTGTAATTTTGTCAGCACTCAGAATGATTTAGAGCATGATGGACAATATCTATAAAGCGAGAACATAACCAACTTTATTATAAAATAATTACACATTTACTTTACATTCAAATTGTAAACGTTTATGAGTTAATGTCTCCATCTTTTCTCAAATGTCCGAACAAATCCTGCTTTTTTAAAAATAAATAAATTGCAAATTTTCTCTCAGCACTTGCAATGCTTATCAGAAAAAACACATTGAATAATTTAAAGAAATTGTGCACCCCTGCTATTTGTAATTGCTTACATGAAACAAGGTGTTGACATGCCAAAGTGTAGAGACAAACATAAAGGCGCAATACAGGCATAACTTTTGATAAACATTATAATAAATAAATGTAATTGATTTTGATTGCATCTCTTCTATCTTTCTTTCATTAGGTAATAAGAAACAAACCAAGCAAAGACAATGAAATAGCAAACATGAACGTCAATGTTAAATCTGTCCACAAGAGGTCAGTGTGCGTTTACTTTTGTATTAAATCACAGTGCTGCGCCTGCTACTACCTGCTGCATGGTCTCCATTCAGAATTCATGCATTTGATCAGCTGTTGTGAATAAAGTGTATTTAAACTTTCCTAAAGCAGGGCACTCCCGCCGGGATCGTCTTACACGGCCATCCGAGCTTCACCACCAATTAAAAGTTAAACATGCATGACCTGGACCAGCAGCGTTTAGGGTTCCCCACCAGAAAGACTCTTATCTACCTGAATGCTCTCCACTACAATTACACCACACAAACATACATTGGGTAAATCATTAGCCAAATAACCAAAGTACATTCAAATAATGAAATGTACTTAATAACACAAACTTGCTGTCACTTTATTGATTCCTCCTTACATGTGGGAATACAGTAATTGCTGGTTTAAGGGTGCTATTTTTTGTTACACTTCTTTAAATAGAGCGAGGCAGTCAGTGTATGTATATTTATTGCGATATCACCAGGAAACCACCAGGACAAGCATGACATTTTCCCCAGGGCAGCTGTGGCTATGGGAGTAGTTTATCACCACCGTGTATGGAGTGAATTAATAATGTGAAGCGTCTTTGAGTGTTCAAAAAAGCGCTATATAAAACTGATGCATTAAGCCAGGGTATTTTAGGACTGAATAGGGCTATTGTCAGAACAGAATTTAAGGACTAACTATTTTGTACCCTGTCAAGTTTTATTAGCTGTAGGATGCACATTTATTGTCAAAATAGATTGGAAAATGAGTTATGTGAGCCAACAGTTAATGTTTACCCCCTCAGAGTTCGATGTGTTATTAATAAAGCTTTGTTCGAGTCAACAGTGCGTTAAAACACCCTATCATTAAATCCTCTCGTAACCAGTTATAGAGTATTATAATACACTTTATTTTTGGGTCTTTATTTATTTTATCTACTCATTTACTATTGTTATTATCAATATTAGGCAGCTGCCATTTTCTTTTAGGTGTCACATTTCAATGTTTGAACTTTCTATTGTACTGTTTTAGATTCCCCAGTGTTTCCTCTGGAGGAGCCCTCTGCACTGGGAGCTGGGGTCTGCTGTGGCCTTCTGGGGGTCTGACTCCTGGACCTGGTGGGGGTCTGGGGCCCCTCTCTCCTCTGGGTCCTGTGTCGTTCCCTGTGGCTACAGGCGGCTCTCTGCTTCTGGTGCAGATGGCTCCTTGGATGGCGCTTCTTCAGCCGGCTACATCTGCACCCAGCCCTATTTCTATTTCTATTTATTGCCTATTTTACCTGATGTGACTTTGTATATGTGTGTGTGTGAGTGTGTGTGTGTGTGTGAGTGTGTGTATGTATACGCATGTGGGTGTATATATAATAATAAATGTGTTTTTTGGGGGGATCTGCGGGGAGGTGGGGTTTAGCGCTGGGCATGTTGGATTGTTTTTAACTAAACTGTAAAGCACTTTGTGTTGCATTTTTTGTATGAAAAGCACTTTATAAATAAATTTGATTGATTGAAATTTGATTGACATCTGAACATGTTTGGCTTATATTCAAGTGTGGCCTTTATGTGAACAATATCTACTTTACTAATGTAGCTGATGCAATTTACATACAGTCGTGCTTAGTAGTCCAGCAAGTACTGTACTTTAAATGTAGAGGGCAACATTACACTGGATACTGTGGGTTTCCTATAGTAAGAAATATTGTATACTTTTTGTAGATTTCAACTGGCAACCCACTCTTTAGGCCCCATGACAAGAAGGTAGATTTTGACAGTCCCAAAAAAATGTCTTGACAGTTACAGTTAGGTCCAGGCAAATGTATTTGCATGAAACATTCAAATATGTAAAGGTTACCTGAAAGTGCACGCTCAGCGTTCACACAGAGAAACAAAACAAACATTGTGTTACAATTTTGTATATATATTAAAAAGTTGGCTTTTGTTTAGAGTGTGTGAGAAGGACTGAGCAGCAGCGGATTTTTAGCCTCTGTTTTAGCTTTTAGCCAAGTTCAAGTTCAAGTTCGCACAAGGCCTTATTATATCTCAAATATGAAGAAGAAAACTCCTATCAAACACACTCAAACATGTATTTGCAGTCTTTGCAAATTGCTAATTGCGACCACTGAAATTGAGTTTTTGATTCAATTGCAACTCATCTTGCAGCCCTCGTTGAGTTGAATTCAATAGGCTGCGACTAAGGGCTTTAAAAGTCCATGAGCAAAACCTCTCCATCTGACAGTCCTGCACTGCCCTGCTTGCTTGTGTAAAATGTGACCCCACACAGACTCAAAGTCTGCCCCAAAGGCACAGCGGCATACATACGGTCGCACTTCATGCCCTGGTGGATGAGGCCGTAGAGCAGGGAGCCGCAGTGGTCGCAGAAGGTGGGGCTGGAGTATGTGTGCACCCTGAACTTGTGTTTGCTCCGGGGATCCTGCGCACAGGGAAAAGGCCTTTCATTATTCCTGTTAAGGCAAGTGCTGAGAGCGTCTATCTCCAGCCATTAGGGACACAAATTCAATTAAGGGTACGTAATTGAGTTGGCGGTGAAAAAAACATGTGTTATCCTGTTTACCATCAACAGTGTGTAGTGTAAATATTAGCTAAAATTCAACAGCAGCCTTGTTGTTGTCATTTCACACTGCTCAAAAAAAATTATTATTTTATCAGATACAGGTCTTGTCTTAGATACACCATATTATCTTATTTTTCAGTTTTACTATGGATTTGTTTTAATGAATCTTTTATAGTAAAAATGAAATGTGTTAAATAAATAAAATTGATTGAATTGTATGGCTACAAAAAGTTAATTGATTATCCCAATTACAGGTTGTTGTAAACCCGGGGTACTGGGCCTTCTCTGTGGTCTTAAACCTGGGGGCAGCGACTTCTCTGGGGTCTTAAACCTGCTGTACAGTCACTGCCCCTGGGTATAAGACCCCGTGAAGTACCCAGGGAACAGGACCTTCTTTGTGGTCTCAAACTCAGCAGACATTCTCAGTCTCAGCCTTCTCAGTGGACTAGGGCTAGGTTTAGCTGCGAGCAATCTTCAGAACTGTCACCCGCCTTGGTGATGTGTCATTAGATAGGGAGATGGATAGATAGATACTTTAGTGATCCCCGTAGGAGAAATTCAGGTGTCCAGTAGCAGCAGAAACACATCCAGCCACACAAACAAAACAAATAAATCTTAAACGCAAACAATAGCAATAATAAAATGTAACAGCACTTCAGGTCGCAGCAGAGAGAGGGGGTGGGGCAGGACAGGTCACCATTTTCTCTGCTCTGGTTCAAAGTAAAATGCTAAATGCTTCAATAGCATTTTTCAAAAAGTTATCATTCCTCCAGTGGATTTTCGGCTGATCCGATGAATCAGCTGATATTACATCTAACTAACTGTGGGGTAATTTGGAGAGGTGTGTTCATTAACATGGAGTCCCAACCAAATAAACAAAAAATACAACAAACAAACTTCCTTAGTAGGAAAGAGGAGGATGACAAATAGGACACCCTCCTCCAGAGACAACGATCCACATGGTCAATCAGAGCAACCTGTCAGGTCAATAAGGCTGACCACGCCTACTCAGGAAGTAACATCAGCTGATACATAACACTTCACCAAGGGGAGTGACAGTTCTGAAGATGGCAGCTCTGCAGCTGAAACATATTAATACAAACCACAAAAAAAACTTTCGTTTCAGACTGATATGTCCATTATATATACCTAATTTAGCAATAAACAGGTATCAGGGGTCAATGTTCTCTTAATAAAAAGTTATTTAAAACAATATATAACAAGGCATGTCCAACATCTACATCTGTCAATGCCAAAGTTGATAAAAAAACACTAAAATTGATCACATTTGACCCGCAGGACCCACACTTTCAAATCATGAACATGCTTTTACAGACCCAGAAAACAAACAAGACATTCATGATAGATTGCATAAAAATTGTCAACAGAATTGGTCATTTGAGTCAATGTCAGCCACCTAGATCACACACTTCTATGAAATGGTTTCTGTGTCACAAAGCAATAAGGGTCATTGGCTCGGAGCAGCCAGGCAGCACATTTTCTTTCATGATACATTTAAGAGTGGTTAAGAATGGACAGGTCAGCAGTGTGGAGCGAGCAAAACACAGGAAGCCATTAAAACACACTCATGTAAAAGTGCTGCTGACTGTGCTTATCATAATTATGAGGCAATAAGTAACCGGTGAATTTATATTTAACTTCCATGTAACTTCCAAGTGTTGTGGCTATATATGGGAGAATGTTTGTGTTACTACACTCACATCAGAGGCAGGTCCTTTATCAGCTCCCGGACAGGAAAAGGTGACATATTCATGACAGCGCTTGTGGACCACAAAACAGCACACTGCAAAGACAAGAGCAGAGTCACAAAGATGAAATAACATGTCACTGTTTGGGGGAGAATGCAGCGCACAGGCCTTTCAGAATACGAGACCTGCATTTTGCCTGTCAGTCTATATTTAGATTTTGTTTCTTTAATCTCACAATCACACAGTTTTATTGTGTTGTGTCTTGTCTATTTTTTGTGTTCTGGACTACGAGTCTGTAATAAAAGCTATACAATACAACAACACACATATACAACCAACAACAGTGCAAACCGCAAGACAATGCAGATGATTTGTTTGTTAAGACAGACAGAGCCAGGCTGACTTATCAATACAATCCATACAGAAACTATGTACAGAAAATGTCTCAGTAAAATGTGAATTGGGCAAAATTGTGCACCTTTGAATCATGTACCAGAATGTAAAGAGCCACGATCATTAGTTTGATTGAGCTCTTGTGCATGCTCAACCATGTGCACAGAAGTTAATTTGATCTCAAAATGAATTACCTTGATGAGGGAACAATGTTGTAACATGGTTAAAGGCTCAAAAAAGTTGATTTGTAGAATATATCTCCTTTAATGGAATTTTTTACTTCATAAAATCTTTCTGAAATAAGAATGGCCTGATCAGCAAAGAGCGCACTTGCATTATCTGAAAAGAGTTGGGTTAGGGTTAGATCGTAACCTAGTGTTAATGATGTACTATAAAGCAATCCTCAGCGATCTGTTTGACGGGTCATTTTAACTAATAATTTAATCAGTAAAGAAGGCTACAATCCAGTCTGTCATCAAGATTTGATGGTTGCAGTAAGTGTGTAGTAACCATGTCCCTTCCTGAAACCTGACTGGCAAGATTTTAGAATTGCCAAAGAGTCTTGATATGCTGTAACTACATTTGCAACTGAATTCCCCAACATTTTAGATAAAAAGGTAGTTTGTAGCACTCTTTGGAGTATGATGTGTCCATTAGTGTTCCAATATTCATTCATTCATTCTTTTTCTTCCCCTTTATTAGTCCATTTCTGGGGCAATGAGAGCTGCCACCCAAAACTCATAGCACCAGTCTCTCGCTGATCCTCCGGCAGGTGGTGGGTTCACAGGAAGATGGCTGATCTGTCAGTACCACAGCATTGATCTTTCAGCGGGGCTTTGGGCAACGTGGGGTTGAGTGTCTTGGCCAAGGACACAACGGCAGCAGACATCAGTGGCAGCAGTTTGAGCAGGTCTCGTGGGGGGGCGAACCCAAGACCTTCAGGCCCAACGGCTTTACCAACTGATCCACTGTCGCCCCTGTTCCAATATAGTTTACAATAAATACAATTGTTAACTGTAGTTTATTAACCTATATTATAAAGCATAAGTCATGTATAATCTTTCTGAAGTAAATAAATAGAGAATGTATTAAATAAGGATATTCTCTTATTTCACAAGAAGCCCCTGGAAAACACCCTGCGACTGCCTGAGAAGATTTACAACCAGACAAAAGCTGTTAATCTCATCAAAACTGCTGCAAGACAGGTAACTGCTGTGGCAGGAGCACTGACATAGATTACAAAAGATCATTGCACAAGTAGAAGTCAAGTAAAAAGGACAATGAGGCATTCTGAGCGGACAGGAAAAGACTGAATGGTTCCAACCAAACCATGCGCTAAACAGGATTGTATAAAACAAAACAATTAAGTTAACAAGCATTTCTACAATCTGCATGCATCCTGACAGGATTAGCAAATGTAAACTTGTGTTGCATAACTGCAGTATGTAGATCCCATCATTCATTCACACTGTTGTCTATTCTTAATCACATTTCCATCAGATTTACATGAGGCACAGCAGCACTGTGGCAACAGCGCTGGGTCTGTGCCGCAGCGCAGACTGTTTACATACTTGTGTGCAGTTATTTGTGAGGGGAAGTGGGTGGGCGACTCACACTAGCAAATACGGTACCTGCAACTAAATTCAGGTTGGTGCAGTTTAACCTCTGCTTAAAGAAACGGAAAACATTCCATACAGTGTTATGTGTGTTTACTGGTGAGTATAGTTAGATGGAATGTTTTACTGCAACACAAGTTGTGGAGCAGAAGCAGAGCGACACAGACTAGCGTGTGGCCATGTGTGTGTGTGGGGGGCACAGCTGATTTGTGGAGAGAGTGGTGTGTTCATCTGTGAATGTGGTGTGGACCATTCACTCAAACAAACAGCAAAGAGTACAGACTCTAGTATTTCAGAAGTGTGTCTCCAGAATGTGCTCTGTCACTCATACTCACACATGCATGCACACATGCACACACGCACACGCACAGTCAAACAAACACACACACATACACACACACAGGCCCAGTGACCCGCCGAGAAAGTCTCTGCTCTGTTGCATAGCAACCAGGCTGAGCCCTACGGTGGAGTCTTCTTCAAGCGCCCCATGTGCCTGACAGACAGCATTAGCAGCAAATCAGAGCAATTCACAAACACAGAGCCATCAGGAGAGCAGCAGGACAGCAGCAGGAGAATCAGCGTGCGCTTCACACCAGGAGGACAGTCCTACCAGCAGCCTGATGTATAACATACAAGAAGATCCAGAGTCCACTTCATTTAGAACAAGTGTGAATGCACCAAAGGCCACCGCCCTAATTGAGTTCATATTTTGTACTTTGTGGTTCTAATGGACAAAAGCTCTATTTAACTTTGCTATTAGCATTTCTAATCCTACAGCAAAGAGCTTAAAAAGGCAAAGCCTGAACATTATTGCTATTCTAGCCAAAAGCACAATAATTACATGTGTGTTTGCTACAAATGTGGTATTGTTTCACGCATTATGATGTCAAATATGATTATCTTTGCATACTCACAAAAGGTGATTTTTTTCTCTCCATATTGCTCAGTCTTAAAATGACAAATGATTCCCTGTCCATGTGATTTTTGCATATACAATAATGTGTATCTTTGCAGGGTAATAACAACTAGAATGTTCACCTGGAGAGCGCACACCCACCAACACACACAAAGGCAATCACATCACGTTTCTTTTCCATAAAGAACACACATTTTCATTTGTCCCAAGTGACAGAAAGATTCTTGTAAAAGTAACCAATATTGTGAGCAAATCAGAACACAGAAAACTGTCTTAAACATTTATGGATATTTATCAACTCCCTCTATCATCCGATACTTATATGTGTGTTCTATTCTTTGTGTTTAAGCCGTTTCATTCTCTGATCTGTGTTGGAAAAATCTACGGTTTTGTTAAGTCCTCTGAGATAACTGTGGCTGTGATTTAGGGCTATACAAAAATACATTGAATTGAATTGTTTTCTTATCATTAAGCATTATACATTTTACATACGTTTAAGGAAGATCCCTGAGAGTCAATATTTGATAGACTGAATCAGCTTTTTGTATGAAAAAGCTGATCACAAGATGTGACAGAGGCAAAAAATGCATCAATATGATTTCTTGTGATAGAAAACTGCTAGAACTCTGGTTGTTCTCTGAGTGTTGTGGTGAAAATATTTGTACTTTCACTGTCACCCCTCTCAGCCCCCCTCTGCTCCAGAGATGTGACGTCTGTGTTAAAACCATAGACTGAATATAGATGGACAATCTATAACCCCCTAACTCTATGAAGCTCTATCGGAAAAGAAAAAAAATGAACGAGGTATAGTTCCATTCCTCTTTTTTTTTTAAGGATTTTGGATCCAGACGGTGATCTAGATCACAAGTTCTACAGAACAGCCACAACACAAACCCCTCTCAAGGCACAAATCATAGTGGTGGGATTAGTTCTATCAATTACAATTAAAAACAATGTTATAAGTCCTGCATGAAGATCTGCTCTCATCCCTTTACACAACATCAGTGGAAAAATGAAAACAGCAGATTCAGATTTATTTTATTTGCTATTTGCAGTAAAACCACATCGGAATAAATGTGCAAAAGTCCTCAGTGTGGACCGGACAAGTACATAAATAAAACAAGCTAGAAACTTCAAGAAACAGTTGTCACTATTAACTCAATCAACAAAAACCTGAAGCTGCATTTCAATGGCCAATATCTTCTGCCAGAGGAAAGAAGCTGGAACAAGACTTTTCCAGGGTGGCCAGAAGAGTCATTGATTATTCTACGAGCTCGGTTTAAAAGTCTGGATTTATAAAGAACCTCCAGAACAGGAAGCTCACAGCTCACAGTCCTCTTTACAAACAAAGTAACCAGAGGGGAACGCTGTTGCAGGAGAAAGAGAAGGTAAATTACTCAAATAACAAAGAACAACAACCATAACATACAACAAAAGATGTGCAAAGTCGATTGCACAGGGGAAAAAGCTGGAAAGCACACACAGTAATAAAAAAAAAAGTGTTTTCAGGTCTTGTTGTCTCTTGTTCCATTGATTGCATCTTATAATCAATATTGTACGGTGTGGACCAATGCTCAGTGACAAAAATCCATCGCTAATAAATCAATTAAAAACTACTGCTGCCGCTGGATGGCGAATAACATTGACTCGCTCATCTCATTGCATACAATATAGGGCTGCACGATATATCGAAAAAATATCGTTATCACGATATTGGTGCGTGCAATATCCACATCAAAAATATCCCCGAACTTTATTAAAGACAACAAAACAGACAGATACATCAACATTCAACAAGAACAACAAAGAAACAAAGTATATACACATATGCATTTGAATGTCATTAATGTTGTGCTCATTTTTCGTTATTTGTCTCAGCAGATTGTTTCAATGCAGATTGCAATTTTAAGTGAAAGATTTAGTGCGATCTTCATATCGAACAAACAGAAGGACAACCTAATCTTATTCTTAATCTTAAATTGTCTCAGATAATACGGTCATTATCAATACCAACATTGAAGTGTAAATGAAGATCTGAAACTAGTGTATTCAAATGACTGAGAAAGGTTAGGACAAGATGACAAGATAACAGTGCATATAACCTGTACCAAATAACCTGTACCAAATAACCTGTGCCAAATAACCTGTACCAAATAACCTGTACCAAATAACCTGTGCCAAATAACC
>JAPMNZ010784942.1:0-11203 GCA_029875035.1 Pomatoschistus microps | reverse complement strand
GGTGCTAAGTGTACTGGGTGCAGCTCTGACTGTCACCCCCCCGACCCAGAAATGGATTAAGGGGAAGAAAATGGATGGATGGATGGAAAACATTTTCACAATTCCATATGCATTTTTTTTTTGCTGGACAAAGTTGTGATAGATGCTAACAAATCGTGCATGTGAATACTAGCATAATTTGGGTGGGTTTCCTCCAGGCGCTCCGGTTTGCCCCGTATACAAAAAACATGCCCCATAAGGTAAAATCTTCGGTAGTCCTGAAATAGTGTTCCACTTTTTCTTGGTTGGGAAAGCAGGCACCTCAGCTTTAACCACCAAACAAATCAACTCCGGATCCAGCATTATTGATGTTCTTGATAAAATTCTGTGACATAGATATTATTTGTAAAATATACGATTACCCAGAAAAACACAAACCAATCCCAATACTAACATTTACTCTTATTCCCATACCTCAAAACTGGCTTTGTATCTTAAAAATCAATAGGACATTACATGTGGATATTTTGTGCAGAGCTGGAGGTCGGGGTGCTGAGAGAGTGCTGCATTGAGGGGAGAGAGTGGTGTTGTTGGATGGAGACAGAGAGGAACTGTGGAGACGTGGAGAAAGAAAATTGGAGAGGAAATTGAAGGCGAGCAGCAGGTTAATCAGCCTGACTTGTTAGCTGTCTGTCACCTCGGCATGTTTTTAGGATCACTGATAACACAGACAAACTCCCACTCATTTACAGCTTTTGATTGTTTAGTTTATAAATAATACAAATGTACAAAGCATTATTGTTTAGTTTTTGTAGTGTAATGTTAAGTGTTTGATAGTTTCAATCAGAAACTTCTGGTGAGGGGTTTGCTATCTGCTTTTCTCTGTTGGAATTTCGCTTTGCATAGAAAATGAGTGGACTAGGCCTCAGACGCATGCAAAAAAAAATCTAGGGCTCAACTTTCAAATGGCCCTAAATTAAACTAACTTGTTTAACTCGTCTGTAGTAGCTTGTTCTTTGCTCTCAAAACAGTTTTGAATGCAATTTTGGCCTCTCTCCTGTTAGACTTGATTTTTTTCTAGACTGAAAAGTGAATAGCACAGACCAGCCTTGGACAACCAATCAGCAAAAATCATGAAATAATGACTCAAAGGCCTTTTTTACAATATTCAAAATATAATGTAGACAAGAAAACAACTGCATGTCTGATTTGTTCACATTTTATTTTTCAATTTCTCTTTGGCAAAACAACATTGGGTATTTATGAATTAGAAAATGTTATTTACCCCAGCCTAAATGTACACAAGTTAAATGAAATAGCATATTGTGGAACATCCATGGGAAAAAATATGATATTTCAATGGAAACATGGTTCATCTTCATAAATTGTTGTAAAATGGTCAGAATTTAATTGATTCCATTTACAATGTCAGCACATTTTCAATTTACTTTTCTCTTTCCTTAAAAAATGATCTTCTGAAGTCTTGAAGTAGTTTGGTATGCATTTGTAATGATTTGTAAGCCCAGTTTGAGTCTTGAAATGGTGCAGTGTTGCTCAAAAGAGGGTATTAGCAGGGTGTCTCGCCGCACTTTAACAGCTTAGTGGGCTCGAGCAGGTGAGACAGCGGGGATTTCCTGTCCGGCCTCCTCACTACATTCTTGCTAAATTGTTCTTTGCTGTGTGAAGTTGGGGGTCTTTTTCTCTCGTCTGCTGCAGATGTGAAGGAACCCCACAGGGCACTATAAAGATGTGCCTAGACCAATACAGACTGCATTATAAGTGTCACTCTAGTGTGCCTGTTTTTGAATAATGGCTGTGTTTTATGCAGAAAGGAGACTACAAAGACTGGAGCTCAGTATTAGACCCTGGTTCACTGCCAAACCAGCAATGTGAGATAAATACTTCACCATCTTACACCTGGGGGTCCTGGCCTGCTTTTAATGAACTCACATGAGAGGACCTCTGTGTGTCTGCAGCCTGCCCAGTGTGTGCTCACTTTACACATTGCCATGCACATTTGTACTGACAGCTTGCTGTGTCCGGTAATACAACCACAGTTTTTGATTCTGTAATTTGGTGGTATATTAACTTCCTCTTTCATATTATAGTTATTTGATCGCAATTCCTCATTCTGATAACTGTGTTAGGATTTAGCTGTCTTGTAAATGTCACCTTTTTCACGCAGTCCTGATAAAGCTTAAGATTATATTTATTTATCGCTTTGTGACACTCTCTTTTTCATAAATCCTCTGCTCTACATAGAAAAGGAAACATGCATACACTAGCACAACAACAAAACAGTTAAAACATCTACAGTTATGCTTTTAAAACTTCCAATACCAAATAATAATAATATGATGGCACCAATTTGACAAACGTCTGACATTTCAGTACATCCTTAACAAATATATTGAATACAAAGTGGGAGTTCTCTCTAACAAACAACATAAGTTTTCATAAAGTTAGAGTGATGAGTTTTTAAAAAATCATTCTAAATAGTTAGATAACTCTATTGTTTTGGAAACACATGAATAGACTACTGTGATTATTAAATGTAGGCAAATAAGGTCCAGGGTTTGATTCCTACAGACAGGGCCTTTCTGTGTTGCGTTTGCATGTTCTCCCTGTTTGTGCATAGGTTTCTTTCAGGTACTCCAGTTTCTCATACCACTAAAAACGGTGAAGGTTGAATGAGTGTGTGTTCGTGACTGTGGGAATACAGATGGAAATTTGCCACAAAGCTATCTGGCATATTTATAGCTCAGTATTACAGTATTAATACACATTGTCCCTTCCAAATAAACGAAGACGATAATAATATATCAGTGTGAAATATGTTCGAATCTGTTTGTTAAATGTGCGTTAAAAAAATGATTTCTCTAGTTCACTCAGGTTCACTTACTTCACCATAGCAACAAGAATTCCAAATGTACTGTAAGTGTTGAAGGTGTTGAGAAAGCACAGAGCGAGTGGGACGATGGTGGGAGTATGCACGCGCACGCTTCAGATGGAGGGCTTTTTATATTTTGAGAACTTTGCCTTAATTGATCCGCATATCTCAAAACTACTCCCTTCCTTTGTCACACTCAATCACAAAACGCAAAAAATGTTGCTGAAATGAAACAAATTAGGGAGGTGCGCTGACTTGTGTTGTGTTATTTTAGGTCGATGCTCTACGTGTGCGTCTGGAGGAGAAGGAGCAGTTTCTGACCAAGAAGACAAAGCAATTACAGGACCTCTCTGATGAGAAGAGCACACTGACTGGGGAGATACGGGATCTCAAGGACATGCTGGATGTCAAGGAGAGGAAGGTCAACGTCCTACAGAAGAAGGTATAGCCTCAGACCATTCCCCAGATTGAATTTCACGTCATTACACTGTCTCCACAACAAAACAAAGCTGAGTAAAGCCACAGGATTATGGAAGTGGCCTGAGAGTAATTTTCCTTAATAAAAAACATATGACATTTGTTGTAAATTATTGGCTAACTAGGTCGATGACAAACAATAGTGTTCACCGTAGTGACATTTTCTGCACACCTGCTCGCCCACACGCGACATAGGGCGCCTTCACACTTGTTGGTCTGGTTCACATGAACTGGACCTAGTCTGGTTCACTTGAACTGGAACTAGTTTGGTTCACTTTTGGAAAAATGCGTCACAGATTTCAAAACAGACTTGTTTGGTGGTTTTACATCCACATATACCACATTTTGCCCCAAGTGAACCAAATTGGTGTATGCATGCTTTTGAAAACTAGTAAGATAAGATGTCCGTTATTAATCTCACACAGGAGAAAGTCACATGTCACATTGGCAGGGATAGAAACACTCAAGAATTGTGCAAGAAGTAGGAAATGTACAACATGTTAAATGCAGGATTATTATTTACAAAAAGTGGTAGTTGAAAAGTGGCAATCAAGAGCGAAGTGTCAATGAATAGACATAGTGATAGAATCAAATTGTTTTAGACAATGAAAAGGAGATGGAGAGTTATTATTACTTTTTGTTTTTGTGGTTTGAAAGTTAGACACCCTATCTTTAAGGTCAGATGCGTACAGAAGTGTCTTAGTCCACCATGGGAGTGTTATTGTGTTTCCCATTTCAGCTTCTCTTTTTTTCTCTAATGTCCTTAAAGCAGATCAATATCTTTCACCTCATCTGCCTTTTCTCTCATTGTAATGATTAAACTATTTCTGTGCTTCTCACGTCTTAAAATGTGTGTCTAATGGTGTTGTGTCAAATAAGATGTCCATGTTTATGGTCAATCATACATTCAATCATAATTTCAGCATTTCTCACGTTAAAAATGTCTTGTGGATAAACATTTTTGACCTCAATATAACATTGTTTTTCAATAAATGTTGGAAATGTTTGGAATTCATGTTTGACCATTATAAATTACAAAATACGGCTAGAGGTCATTTGAATCAAAATTGATTCTAATTGGTCAAGACTGGTTGAACTAGAAATAATGAGCTCTGGAGAAAAAAAAATCGTCTCAGTTGCTGTGGGAATTTGTAAGTCTTATGTATGATAACATCGAACAGAGGAGCTCTGTTTTAGCCTTCATTCTACCAAACCATGACCAATGCATAATGATGTATTTATTTATTTGTTTCTTTTTCCTCATTTTGATGGGCTGTCTCTGTTAAAAGAACAGAGCTGGTTGCTGTGTGGGTTTGGCATACATGTGTTATTCATGTTTATACATTGTGGTCATTCATATTCATGCTTCTTAGAGGTCGACCTGTGCCCGTGGAAGGATAGTATTGACTTGCACATTTTTCTCTATAGTCTGCTCAGACACTTGAGTTATGTCTGCTTGCCGCACATGTGTGTCTGTAAAGAGCCATGTTCTTTACATATGAGTCTGTTTTTTCTAATGGGGTCTAGCAGCAGCGTTTCCCTGGGGGACCTGCACTGGCCTGCCCTGTCAGCACTCACTGCAGCCTGGTTTCATCGCTGACTCTGACCTATTATCATCGGCACAGCCCAGGCTCCTTCTGTGTTGAAAAGCAGAAAAGGAGCAAATGAGCGAGCCACAGGAGGGGAATCGAATACGCTGATAAAAGGTTTCCTGTCTGTCCTTATACTTCCTCTTGTAAACTGTCAATTTTTAATCATCTATGAGCCTCTCCTCCTAACTTCTGACTTTCCTGGCTGAATAAACAATAGTACATCGAGTGTCTCTTGCTGGATCTTAGTGTAAAAAATGTCTGCACTTAGGCGCAGGATTAAGCTGAGAGTCGTCTTCCTAAACACTCTGGGTTTTCATTTCGCTCCCGCCTCCCACATGTGCACACTTCCCTTACACAATACAGGCCCTGTTGAGTGTGATGCATATGGATAGCAAGGGGAAGTGGTGCCGCTCTTGATAGAAAGCAAAATATTGGTGTAGTGTTTGTTGTGAGATTTATGTTGGAGGGCACGCACAGTGTGGGTAAATAAATATGGCCTTTCTCAGAGCTTATGTGGAAGGACTCCAGATGTGATATCATGCATGTCATATATTTCTTCACTTTTAACTTGCTGCTAAAATGGCTTATGAGAAGAGTTTAACTTGTTTGATTCCGTAAGAATAGGGATGTATGGTATAAAGATATGTTTTTGTGATTGTAATGTTAGAGGTCATAATGTAATAGTACTGTAACATCTAAAGAACATAATCTTGAGATTTGTGTTTGTTCAATTAAATACACAGTATACAGTCCATGTGTCGGGCTGTGTTCTTTCTAGATGGTAACAGCACACATTCCCAACCGCCTGTGTGATCTTTGATAGATGTGTGATGAGGCCAACAATGGCTTTCATCCTAATAGGTTCCATCTGACCAATCAGAGTGCAGAGACAGGCTCCCAGATAAGGCCGTCAGAACATTGGGGATTCCTGTAACCGGCCCTGCGCCTGTGACTGTGGCCCCCTCGGCTCCTATCAGCAATCAGCACTGGGCTAATGGTGCGAGCCTGAGGGCTGCTGATTGGAGCCAGGCTAAAAATCACTCAAGACAAACCCTCTGTTCCTCCAGCTTGACCACAGGTTGTACTACACGTATAAGCGACTCACTGGAGATGTTGATGACGAGCTATAAGTCAAGGCCATTTTTGTGTGTAATCCCAAAGGTCACATCTGAAGCACCCACCCTAAATCACAAACTAACTGTATTTCCAGCTTGGTTTCCGAACATCAAAGCATTTCCATTCCTCCTTTTCAGAACAAGTCAAAAATGAATATTCACGTTAGTAAATAGATACAGTGTTGCTATCCTGCTTTAATTGTTGCGTTTTTGGCCACAGCCTGGTTTGTTAAAGGACCAGAATAAATGCTTGCGACTCACAGGCCTTGGTCTTAATCCAAGTGAGACACATAGAAAATTCTGTCTCCTCCACTTGATCATGGTTCTGCTTTGATGAGTGTTTCTTTCCTTGGCTTTTGTATGGTTTCTGGAGACTGTATACATAAAATATTGAGACATGGAAGAAAGCTGTATCCTGTGACTGCTCATATTTTCAAGCTGTTGTGGAATGGACAGTTGTTGATCAAAAGAGTCTACAATGTTAGGTTTCCAAGCCAGACCCCGCCTGCTTTAATGACATTCAAAAACAGCGTAGTTAGTTCTACTCTGTATTTTTGAGGGCTCTACACAAGAATACCTTTACTTTTTGTTTTTAAAGAAGATATGCAGCTGTTTTTTTGTTTTTCTTTAACAGAGCGACCTTATACAAGACATTAAGTCGTAATGAAGACACGTTGCTTTTATTCATTGTTAACTCTCAGCTAGACGGTGCCCCTTAAACGTAAAAATTAATGGCGTTCCCCTCATTTTGAAATGTGTGGATGATTTCAGAACATTATGCCTTGACGCTCCATCTCTCTCTTGTTCTCTCCCTTGTTAAATATGAAGTCACTTTTCTGTCGTTCTGGTCGATAACATATGAGTAATAGCAGTTCAAGCAAGAGCAGCATGACATAAGGAAGGTCATATGAGGCGGGCAGGGGGAGAGGTGTGATTTTGTTCTGTGTTACATTGTCTCTTTTTCATTGCCAGTTACGACTTGGCAAACGCAGGTCTTCTGGGTGCTTTTTGAGTTGCCGTAACTTCCTCCTCAGTGGCTCATTACATCTCGGCAATTACATGAGGCAGAACTTCAACTACTGCTTTTAAGCACAAAGAGCAATGAGTGACTGTCATGCTTGACCAGAAAATAAACCCAGAGCTATATTTAACCACATGGGGGCGCCAGCTTACACTTTATCATGCCTTAGCCGCTATGGACACTGATTACTGGATTTTTGGTGTAGTTGAAGTTAAATGCAAGATTTGACTTTGCTTATAGCTGGGTGTATACCACAAAACTGGAATACCACAATTGCTGTTTTTTTCTTACTAGATTATTATTTTTTCTCTCAAATCTTTTACATACTGAGAGCTGATTGGCTGATTGGAGTGAGCACATGTACTCTATTTTGACATAGGCCATGCATGTAATAAATTTTTTTTGAATGTGACAATTTAGAAGGCATCACTACAAACTATTCATCTACTATGTTGTCTTCTTTGCCTTCTTTTCATGTTTTTCAATTTGAGAACAAAATCCAGTGCTCCCGGTAGGCCTACTGTCCTCTTGTGAATATTTCTTTTCAAACCCATATTTGCATTATTGATGATTGTTATTAGAAAGTACAAATTCTTCAATAATCTTGTTCAGGAACAAGAAAAACTTGTGCAAATGGGAACAACATGGAACACATTTTGTGAAAGCCTACTGTATAAAAGTCTCAAATGTTGTATTTGGATGACGAATTGTAGTCTTTTCTGTCTGTCTGACAGTGGCCTGGATTTGTGTAGGAGGAATATTGACAGTTACTACTTATTGTCAGTTTGCGGTTATTTTCCCTTTGCTCATATATGCTTTGTTTGACATCTCAGTGCCAGGGTCTTTGGGTTTAACTACGATCCCTGTCATATATTCAGAAGGCGATGACAAGTGTACGGCAACAAGAATCGTTTTAGAAAAGGCCATTCCCTTATTGTTTTGGTATTTTTATTGGTCCACAAGAGTTATAAAAATACAAATCATTTTATTTTTACTGCGGTCATGCACCATGCAGGTCTCTTTTGTGTTTTACTTCTTTTGGAACCTCAACATTTGATTTTGGAGTTTGAATATAGGAGCCGTTTTGTGGTCATGCCCCAGAGCATGCTGTTTTTAGATTGAGATGTTTTCCCCCTCTAACGTAACTGTCTGATACACTACTTCTCACATTAGATTCAAGCTCAACTTGGTATTAAAATCTTGGTTTTGAACAGCTGTAGTTGCAACCGCAGGGAATCAACAAGTCTCCCACAGGACAATAACGCTGATTGTGCAAGAAGTGGAAATGGTGGTGCTGATGGCTATTGGTTTTAAATGATTGTTTATCAGCCATTCAACTCAATATGAAAACAAAAATAGTGCAGTTTAATATTTAAAAGTTAAAACTAGTCTAGTTACCAAAATTACCAAAAGTGGTGGAAGAAGTGGTAGTGGTAATAGAAACATTCTAACGATAGATATATTTGAATCCACCAAACAGTACTGATAAATCACATCCTTCTGAAAGTCTTCTCATGATCTAAACAGTAAAGCAATAAACGGAGTGAGTGGGGTTGTCTGTGGGACATGACTAAGCCAAACGTCATGGTTTCTGACGATCACAACCTCAGGCTGTCAGAGACAAACGCTGAAGCTGTCTGTAGGTGGTCTGGTTTGGGAGGAAGTGTTCACAGTGGGACAATATATAGTATAATGATAAAGGCCTGTGTGTCTGGCTGGATATCGGCTCTCAGGGATGCGGGACTGCAGTTAAAGGTAGCCCCATAGACCGAGAGATAAAATGAATGGCTGCTGTTCTCATCATAACATCTATGCTACTGGAATGGAAGAGGCCCCTTTGCTCCCAAAAAGGCATGTGGCTATTCTGCACCTCCACAAAAGACATTTCTCTTTTCAGTCTATGTTTAGGCTCCCAGGGTTATGAAAGAATTCCTTTCCCATATACTTGACTCTTGTCACAAACTCCCATCTTCTCCTATATGTGTTGGAGAAGATTTCAATGCTGATAATGAGTTTTTTTTTTGTTATTGAGTGAAGTATAAATGTATACATGTATCAATGGAAACGCTTGAATAACTTACAACTCTTTTTAGTTCCAACTTTGCAAAAATAGCCAAAGGCTAGATATTGGTGTTGTTTGTTGTTCTTTACCACTGGCGAGATAAGCATGTTATCTCTCTACCAGCTATTGTTAATGGTAGATTATGTAATGTGTTTTTACTTGCATCCTGCAAAGTCTGTTCAAATAAATAACCTGACATCAAAAGAGATGTATTCAAGAAAGTTGCAATGGAGTGGTTTCTCAGGCTCTGGAGTAAGTATCAAACACACCCACGGAAACCATAAATTGCCTTGACTTTTATCAGAATTTGATAGTGTGAAGTCTTCCCGTCATTCCCTGAAGGGCTGAGTGTTCCTATCGTTTGTGGAGTGACCCATGAGCCTGTAGCTGGTTCAGTAATGACTGCTATTAACCTATCAAGATCTGCCCAAGAGTACTTTCCCACCCCCCTGCCCTTTACCCTTCTTTGCCAAAACCAAGATGGCCCCATTAAATTTCCACTTGTGCACTCCATAGAGAACACCAAAGTCTGCAATCTAATTGGCTTCATTTGTAGAGATTTGGACATTATCTGTCTGCGTACCATGACTGGTATGTGATCCATTCCCCCATGGCCATTTTTACCCCGTCACACTTTCAATTACCCTGTGTTTGTTGATGACCTAAAGCTTTACTTTAGGAAATATTGGATTCTCATGTTCACAAAATAATGGATTCTTTCAGTAGATGTGTGTCTTGCTTTGTACAACTTGAAAAAACCACTTTGGGTCAAATGTGGTATTAATGCTTTGCAGAAGTCAGTGAATGGTGCTTTGTCTCCCCTTAAAAATGTCAGAAATGGAAACATACTCAAGTTAAGAATATATTTTAAACTGACCTACTTTTTCAACTATAGAAAATAATTATTGCAACACTTAAAGTATTGTGTTCAAATTGTTGATATGCCACAAGCAAGTGTCAAGCCACCAGATGTCCTTTGAAATGCATTTATAGCCCCGGAACCTCTTTGGCACACTGTCCCACCTCAGCCGCATCTGCTAGTGTTTTGTCTCATAAACCTTGCAGCGTGTTGTGTACAAGAGTGTGTGTCCATCTGATAAAGCCTTGTGAACACAACTTCTACCACCACAGCTGCGACACAAGCTTAGCCACAGAGAGATAGCTCACTTTTTATGGCCATAATTTTCTTTCATGATCCAAATTACAAATAGAATTCCGGATAAATAGCCAATGGTTTTCAAATGTTCTATTCAGATAGATATGTCCAATCTCATATCCTCATATCACATGACATCCCTCGTTGTTCCCCAACAGTGGTTCTACTGCCCTAATTTCTATTCTGAGTTGTATGTACAATAACCCACTTCTGCACTTGTTATGTTTCTGTCCTGCTTTTCAGATCGAAAACCTGTTGGAGCAATTGCGGGATAAAGACAAACAGCTGGCCGGGTTAAGGGAAAGGGTCCAAGGCCTTCAAACCGACTCAAGCAACACCGACACAGCCTTGGCCACACTGGAGGAGGCCCTGTCTGAAAAGGTACATCTAGCTCAGGGAAAAATGGGTGTTGCAGGAAGTTGGTCAAAGGTATGCCTGATTAAAGTGCATGCTTTGTTATGACTCACCGTCCCTATTTACTGACATCATTCTGCAATTTATAGGCAGTGGACCACACGAGACGAGGTGTGCTATGCAGACTGGGGTTAGAATAGACTGCTGTTTACATCACCACAGCATAAGTTCATGTCTGTAACTGTACTGGAGACAGATGATCTACGGAAAGAGTGGAGAGAATATAGAAATTATAACAGAGGGGGTGTCAAGTGTAAAGTTTTCATAAAATGCAAAAAAAGGTTTTGAATTAAGTGCGGTATAATCAAGGTAACCACATGAGAATAAAAAAAGTGACTCCAACATTTTATTGCAACCCCATAGTATTAAAACTTTCTAACACATGGACAACATAGGCATGCATGCAAATAGATTAGATTAGATTAGCTTTATTAATCTCACAACAGGAGAAATTTACATGTCACATTGGCATGGATAGAACACTCAGAATTGTGCAA
>JAPMNZ010784145.1:0-11343 GCA_029875035.1 Pomatoschistus microps | reverse complement strand
CTTTGAGGCTCTAGTTAGAGTGAAAAGGCGGTATATAAATAAATTCTTACTTACTTACTTACTTACAATATGCATATATTCTGTTCCTCATTTACTACACGTAATTCATCAGGAAAAGTAAAACACTATGTATTCTGTTTAACAATACCTTTTTAAATGAACTTTTTGCAGTGGAAAGCTCATGATGGCCTTATATTAAAAGTTGATTGGAATTCTATCAATGACTTGATAATATCAGGGGGTGAAGATTGTAAATATAAGGTAAGCAATCATTGAAATAAAATATTTATACTGTATACAGTTATACACAAATATTTGATGCTTCTCCGATAGGTGTGGGATAGCTTTGGTCGGGTTCTTTACACATCCGCCCCTCATGACTATCCACTCACTTCCTTGTATTGGGCTCCCGATGGAGAGGTGTTTGCAGTGGGCTCCTTTAACATGCTACGACTCTGTGACAAGACTGGAGTAAGACAATAATCTTATCTATAACATTTTTAATATTCACATTGATAATAGCATTGCACCATCAGTATTCTTTGCAGACACAGGACAAAATTTTAAGATTTCAGTTTATATTTTTATATCTAAGAACTGTAAAACCTAAAACAATTGTGTGTAGATGACACTTTGAGATGTGAAAATGTTAACAACTTCAAAATCGAATCTGGAGATTCATATAGTGAGTTTGTGTGATCACCACATTTTTTGGTCACAGATAAAGAAGTAAAGAGTACACCTATGAATCTTTCCCCTTTTCTACCATGACTAATGGAAAAGACTTTCATTGTGTATCTTCCACAATGAAACCTGCACTTTAACATATTATTGCTGGCTCAGCAAGATCAGCCCTGCGCCTTTAACCCGTTCATCTCCAAATACTTCACAACTGGCTTTTTTGTGTCTTTCGTCGTTCTGTGTTTAATATGACTCTGGCCATGTCCAGATTGTCTGCTTCTGCATTCTCCCTATGGAAATTAGAAATCATAAATCACTATGGAGAAAAGTTCCTAGTCGTTGACTGCCTACACTATATAGTTTTAATCTGTTTGGCTTTTAGTGGACACAAAGAACTTCACTGTCCTTTTTATGAGATTTGAAAGAGACAATAAGTTAGTGTCTGTCTGTGTGTCTAGTATTTGCATGTGCCCACATGCCTGAGTGTGCACTTGAGTGTGCAGCCAGTGCTGTGCAAATGCGGCTCGACACAGCAGTCTATTTACGAGGCGTTGCAGCTGGTGTCTAGCGTCTGGACCCTGTCACGATCCCTGACACTGTCACCAGCTAACAAGTAACAAGTAGGACTCATTGTGCTTAGCCAGCACCCTGTATTTCCCTGATTTCTAGATCTCCTCCACTTCTCATGCATTCTTTTGTTTTCACAAAAACTTATAAATACATGTTTTCAAAGAATCTCTGATGCAGGAAATATACTCTTCTATAGAAATCTATCTTGGTTTAATTATAGTGAGTTTGATAAAAAGATAACTGACAAATGTATTTGTTTAACCAAACTATTAGCTTGTGAGTTTGTTGAAGCAGTTTAAAAGAGGTGACCGTTTCTGTCTTTTCTTTATTTTTTCTTGACAGTTTGAGAGAGAGAGAGAAAGAGAGAGAGAGAGAGAGTGTGTGTGTGCGTGTGTGAGGGAGTATTGTTTAACAAAGAGAGTCCTGAGTCAGCAGCAATGCGTTTCTCTACAGTCACTGGGCAGGGCTGTTCCACTCCTCCCTCTGCCCTAACCCCTCCCCTCACCTCCCACCTACACCAAGCTAAACTTTGCTTCTGCCCGCTCTTTCCTGCGGTCTTTTTACAGTTTTCCCCATGGAAATACACATTTATTTGTGCCTGTTATGCAGTGGGAGGGATTAAACTAAGATGTGCTTGACGTGGATTTTACTTAACCATATTGCTAGAGTTTGGCAAAAGGGGCGCTTTATTGAAAACCAAAAGGGAGGGTTTTGAGGAGTTGAACTAGTGGGGGCAGGGCAACATGGACTTGTCCAGCATATTCTGATGATTAGCTTTAGACATGCACTCTATAAAGAATCCTCTCAAGACTTTCCACTTTACTTGGTGCGACCCTGCCTTTTTGTCTCTAGTAGAGTCGACTGTTGTCAAATTTGTCTCCTTCATAGAGAAATGAGGAGTTGGAGGAAAATAGAACAAAAATGAAACGAAGATTTATGAAAAGATGTATTTTCTATTGTTAACTATTTGTGCACAATAATTATTCTTATTAAACTATCTAGTGTTGCTGAACAAAAACAACGCTTTTGTGCTCTGCACCTGAATCCCACAATGACCTATGTGCCATGTGTAGAATCATCGTATGTTTGGTACTAATAGAATTCTGCTGTCCTTGCCACAGCTGTGTCCCGCCGATGAGTCCCAGGAGGCCCCAGCATGTGTCTATGGTTACTATGAGGAGGTTCCAGCATGAAACCATGTGTAGACCATTACTCTACTCCACGCATGCACACATGCAGACTTTATTCTTGTTTCGTCTTTCTCTTTCAGTCTCTTTTACCCTGGGTCCTAGTAGATACATCTACCTGCAATTGCACTTTATTTATTTTCTATTTGTTTTTCTTTTTATACTTTTACTTTTTATCCATCCATTTGTGTGGCGCTGCATCCTTGACACTTGTGGTGTAATTTGGTGGTGGTTGCCAGTTTTCACTCTATATTACACCTTGGTGTGTGTATTGTTTTGATCACAAGTAGGGATTTACACTTTGTACCTGCTCTGCCAGGTCTTGTCCTGCACTCACAGGGTAAATGAAACCAGCTGGCTCTGAACAGAGTCTAGCAGCTGTTGTGACTTATGCAAGACTGTTGGTTAGCTTCCTCTCTGTGTGCACTCTCAGTTATGAGTGTATCTTTAACATAATGGATGTTTGGACACATTTCATGATCAATTTTAATGCACTTATAATGCAAATATTTTCTGAACTTATGGCAATATCTGTTATAGAATTTGACTTATAGATGATCTTATCCTGTTTTATGGTCGTCTAATGTGCATTTGTATCATTATTGTATTATTTTATCTCTAGTAACAAGTCATACATTTTAGTACTATCAAGGTTTCACTCTGATGCCTATTGCCAGCCAAGGTGTTTCCAAAACACAAGCTGTAATTTATTGGATCAACATATGTGCAAATCTATACACTCGTTGTACACATTTTCGTCTCACTCTCTTTTCCCAACTCAGCTGAAAAATATACGTCATGTCTGTCACCTTTCTGGTCACAAAGATGCCCATTATAGACAGACAGGCTTCAGTGACCAGAAAGTAGACTCAAGCTTAATGAATGGCCAGACCACTTCCTAAATTATAGACTTTTACTCTACTCTATACACGTCGTGGACGTTAAAACATGACATTGGTAATTGACAATTACAGTTCATGATATATACAGCATGTAAAATGAACACACAGTTAACAACACAGCATGTAACACAAGGCTATTACCCTTTCGGAGTTGTATAAGAGTAATATTAAATGAAAGTAAGAGAATTGCAGAAAACTGCAATTATAGAGTCCAAGATCTTTGTTTGACAATCCTGCTGGGTCCTTTTTAGTAGCTGATGTGTTAAAAGGCAATAGGGCAGATCCAGCCTTATTTTTTGAGCTGATATCAAAGTAAATAAATAATGGAAGATTTGTTGGGATGGGGTAAAGAATATTGGTTAAATTGGTCACTTGAGTGGACCTTTTAATTTAGTATTTTACCTCAGATTAAGGATTTGGTGACATGGCAAAAAAGTGAAATTATTGCCCTCAATGAAACGAGCCCATATGGGCTGGGTGATTCTTGCCTTTTTTCTTCTTAATCTTTGAGTCTAAAAAATATGTTTGATACTCCTCCCTCTAATAAAATGGTTGTGTTTCTGGTCTGACATTGCAAGTTTTTATTTTTTATTTGACCGGACCTACCCAGAATGTTGTAATTTGTTTTAATTAACACAATTGGACCAAGTTTGTAATTGTTATCTGCTATAATAAGTTCCTTCACTGGTATTGGTTTGTATAAGCAGATATTGTGAGTCAAAGTATTGGAGGTAAAAAGTATAATCGGTGGATTCTTCATTGTTTGTGAGAGAACCGTACCTAGCCACTGTTTAAGTGTGTGTCTTCTCACTGGCAGTGGTCCTATGCCTTGGAGAAGCCGAACACTGGGAGTGTGTTTAACCTGGCCTGGTCTGCAGATGGCACCCAACTGGCTGGTTCCTGTGGTAATGGACATGTTATTTTTGCTCACATTGTGGAGCAGCACTGGGAGTGGAAGAACTTTGTGATCACCCTGACCAAAAGGAAAACAATGCAGGTAATCTCAGATTAATATAAGGTTGTAGCTTATTCTTCATTATATATACAGTCCGAAATGCACTTTTATGATGCACATATATTTAGCTTACTGCAGGAGCAGTGTAGAAGGAAAGATAATTAGTTATAGCATACTTTCAGAACTTAGATATTCCTTTTAAGTATCAAAAACAGAAGGGGGGTCTTTTGTGAGTGTGCTCCAGATCCCCTATAATAGAAAAAAAAACAAGGAACCATCTCTCCAAATGTCCTAATAGCCTCTAAATCAACCCCCTTTGCAACATTGTGTGGGCTCATTAGTCATCTTAAAGCGTAGAAGTAGAAACTCTTGGATACATGTTAAAAGGTAACATCTATTCTGCCTTTATAGGTACTGAATGTGATCAATGAAGCGGTGGATGTGTTGGAGTTCCGGGATCGGGTCATTAAAGCCTCACTGGCATTTGGGCATCTTGTTGTTGCCACTTCTCTGCAGTGCTATGTTTACAGGTAATACATACATACATCTTCTGTTCACTCGTACAATTCTGCTCAGAAGTTTACATACACTGGCAGATTTTATTTATTGGCCATTTTAAGTGATGTTTCTGCTGCCTTTTTTCTTGTTAGTTCGAGAAACTGGAATACGCCGCTCATCTTTGACCTGAAAGAAGGAACTATCAGCCTTATTGTCCAAGCAGAGAAGTGAGTTGTTCTCATTGTGCACTGTGTTTGAAGTGATTTAGCAGCATTCCATTTATAGAATTAGAATTTCATCACTAGGAGGATGGGATTGAAAGCGTCTTGCCATTCAGATAACAAAAATAGACTTGCTGTTTCTAATTAGTTTAGCCTTTCAGATAATTTGTGTGTATAATTGCACACACCTAGAATTTTTGCTTGTTTCCAAAACCTAGACATTTTTTGCTGGTGGATGGAGCGGGCTTGTATATATTTTCATATGAGGGTCGCCTTATATGTTCTCCAAAATTTCCTGGGATGAGGGCTGATATTCTCAACGCACAAGGCATCTCGCTCAGCAATGACACCATTGCTCTTCGTGATAAAAGTGATGAGAAAGGTTAGTCACACTTTTCTGTCATTAGTGGAATTTTGTAGCACTACCTTCTCCTCTGCTTTTCTGTCAGTCATATATTTCTTCGACGCCCTGACGGGGAAAGCTTTTGGTGATGGAAAACCATTAACTCACAATGTAAGGGGTTAAATTTACTAAATAACTGCTGATTTTTCAAGGTACCTTTTCATCTTCAGTATAACATCTGTACTCGTATGTAGATGGCGGTGGTTGATGTTGGCCTGGACCAGTGCGGTCCCCGGAATGAACGTAAAGTTGCTTTCATAGACAAGAACCGGGACCTTTACCTCACCTCTGTAAATCATGGTCGACAGCCTAAAATTTGCAAAATTGGTAAATACTTTCTCTTTTTTAGCACTGAAATGTTGGAGATTTGATGGTGTATTGCATGTTCTTTCAGGGAGTATGGTCCACTGTATGCAATGGAATGATTCTGCAAATATTTTGTGTGGCATTCAAGACAATCAGTTTACAGTGTGGTACTACCCCAGTGTGGTGTTTGTCGACAAGGAACTTCTCCCACTTTCACTCTATGTAAAAGGAGGAAGGTGAGTAAATGGACAATTAGACGTCTATGATATTAAAACATTTCAGGATAAGCGGCGAGTTAAGAAGCTGTGACGTCTTCTCAAACTATCAATATCTGATTATTATTCCAAAGTTCCATTCCTTTTGTAAGTGTGGAATGTAAGTACGTTGATCACAGCTTTTAAAAACCTCAAATAAAACCTCTCAGAAAACCATAATATTTTGATCCATAATCATCAAAATGAGATCAAAGGCTTGGTATGTGTCACTTTGCAAGTCATGTTTTATATCATATATTAGTTTCACACTTAAAAAGGATTTACAGAAATAAATTAACTTCTGAACAATGTAGTAATTTTTAACTGTTTAACACAAAATATACCAGCTTTATTTTTCTTGGTGTAGGGCCCGTTTCTTATGCTAATAATAATATATTTTCCTCTGCTTTTTATAAGTGAGTTTGCCCGGGCACCACACATTTTGAGCTATGTGGGCACCAAGGTGACGTTGCGCCAGGGGGATGGTTCCTTGGTGTACAATACTGTGCCTCCGTATCCAGCTCTTCTCCACGACTACAGCTCCTCGGCACGCTGGGAGGACGCACTGCACTTGTGTCGCTTTGCTAAAGTAAGATTTCCCTTGAATCATACAAAAAATCATTCCTACATGATTTTATTTACAGGATTTTAATGACCAGCAGAGGACAGTAGAGTTTCATTCTGTTTCAAAGATTCAGAAAACATTGTTTAGGGGTTCAATTAAAGTTTAAGTATTTGTTTGAGACCAATGCAGAAGGATTCAATGCCTTCAGTTAGAATGATGGTTAATTCCTGAAGCATGTTATTTATAGACCAAACAGGCTTCACCTCCTCAGGCAGAGACCCTAAAAAATACCCCAACAATTACTTTTCATTTGTTGACCCCCACTGATGTATAAAATGCTATATAACAACAATAATAATAATCATAATAATATTTAAGCGTCAAAACATTTTGTTCCGCCTATTGAGCTCAAGCTGTAACGATAACAACAACTTGCTGCAAATTATTGACATTTATTAAATTCTGTAGTGTTATGAAATTATACATGAAATATTTGAAAATGCACAGTGTCAAATGGCATGGACTGATGATGGTGAAAGGTGTTTCCTCTTGATTTCCTTTTTGTGTAGGACCAGGCTTTGTGGGCCAGCCTCGCTGGAATGGCAATGGGAAGTAAAGAGCTAACAACATCAGAGATGGCCTATGCTGCCATTGGAGAAGTATGAGCAATTTTCTAATTGGGAGAAAGTTGCACATTGTTGATTTTGGAAAGATTATTAATGAGGATGTGATGCCCTTTTCTACGTTCACATTTAGCTTCCCCGCGTGCAGTACATTCGCTTTATAAAGGAGCAGGCGTCTAAAGAGTCCTGTCTGGCCCATATGCTGCTGTTCGGGGGTCAAGTAGCAGAGGCAGAGGCAGTTCTTTTACAAGCTGGACTTGTGTATCAGGCCATACAGGTGAACATTGACCTGTTCAACTGGGAGAGGTACAGAAAATTGAATGTTTTATTGGAGGTGATTCAGGCAATGCATTATTCCACTGTTCCCTTGTAGGGCACTAGAACTTGCCGTCAAACACAAGACCCATGTGGACACGGTGCTGGCCTTCAGAGAGAAGTTTCTCCAGAAGTTTGGCAGAAAGGAATCTAATAAGAGTTTTCTTCAGTATGCAGAAGGGGTAAGTTAATGCAGCATTCAATGTGTTTATTTTGGGCCAGTGTAAAAGTGTAAAACTAATAAAAAGTGCTTATTTATTTAAAATTAATGCTGGCAAGCTTCTGGCAAACTGTCATAAATATTTGATCTAAATCTGTTTTTCAGTGGAATTCTGGCCCCAGAGGGGAGGATTCTATTGTACTTCTTTTAGTTGTACTTGGAAACCAGAATACCCTGTGTTAGATTGCAGTAATAATCATACCACATTTATTGCTATATTGTTCTCATTATTGAGGCCTGCACATGTTCTAACAGCTGATTAATAGTATGCCTCTGCATTCAGGTTCACAAACCCATCACTATCATTACTTTAATAGCTACAGGTACTCTCCTGTAAGTGCTGCCACGTCGACATTTCCCTGTGGGACAAAGAAAGATTCTCTTATCTTTATTGAATGCTGTTGGAAAAATCATTTGTTTCAAAATGCTGATTGTACATCTGTAAAAGGTATTAATTTCTTGCAGGTTGATGTGGATTGGGAGAAAATCCAAGTCAAGATTAAGATGGAGATATCCAAAGAGCGAGAAAAAGCAGCTAACGTGTCCCATAGAGGCAGCACGCCCTCGCGTCGCTAATGTGTGTGGCTCCAAATAAACTGGTATGAAATGTAAAGCAGCTGATGAGCAGAGCTGGAGGGAAGACTGTCCTACACTTTTTATTGTACAATAGAACTAACCCCGCACATCACTGAAAAATCTACCTTTTGCATGAGTAAACGACATTGATAGGTTATCATTATTTGAGAATAATATTTAAGGCTCGTCCACATGAACGATGAGAACGGTGAAAAACACCCACAGGTCAGCATGCCTCACAGTAAGAAGGTACCGGCTTGCTCCCTGGGCTGGGCACTTTTGTGGAGTCTGCAGGTGGACATATGGACATCCATCTTAGGCAAGAGAAGATTATAAGACTTTTTAAACTTGTCAGTTTACACTCTTATTACACTTTTTTATTTCCTCCCAGGTACTATTGTAAAGTAACCAATACTTGGTCGAAGTTCACTACAGACCTCGGGAAATGTAGTTATGTTCAATATTATGTTAACTACATGTGATTAGTCATATACCTGACTTGCAAGGCATATATATAGGAATATTTACTGTTTTGAAAAAATTATTGGATAAGACTAGATGACCGATATTCATCCTTCAGTGTGGCCTTTTTATGAAGAAATCACTGTAATGTAAACTTTATGTAATGTAAAGTTTTTGTAAGTTGAACTTCATTTATGATCTGAAAAAAGGAATATTTATGTACATAAGAAGACTGATGCATTCTAAATATAATAACAAAATATAGACTAGAGCCTTGTTTTAGTGTGTGAACACAACTCTTGATTACTCATTCCTTGACACTGCTACTGTTTAAAAGTTGTATTTGGATCAAAAACTTTGCATTTGGAAAGCATTATTTTTCTTCTACTCTATACATGACGGCCAAAGTGACGTTTTAGTCATTTCGCCACTTTTGTTTATGAGATCACTGAAACCTGATCTTACTTTCACTTCAGCTTTTATAATCATTCCAGGTTATTATATAATAAAAAATAATGTTTGCAAGATGACTTACTACTTGCTCGTCATTAAATATTCATGTCCCTTATTGATCTCACCTCTCAAAGTGACCAATAATAAATGGATTGTTGGTTATTTTATTGCCTACATTGCATTTATTGAAGTTGAATGTAAGGATTATATGTTTGTAAAAAGGAAACTTTGCTGCATTATATTGCAGTTGAGTTTATTTCAAAATGGACACAGATGATGTCAGAATAAATAATAGTTTCACAATTGATAATGACTTCAGTCATCCTTGTACACATAAAAAAGTCTTTATGCCACAAGCCTCAGCTCACCTCTCCATCAATGGGTTTGAAACACGGATTTAAATGCTTTTAAGTGCATACTCCAGCCACTCCACAAATGTCCCTGAGGGGAGAGAGCTATCAGTGTTCAATATGGCCCTGCCATCATGGAGTGTTGGGTTTCTCAAGCCACCACAATCAGCAGGGCCATTTAGGCATCATGACTGCTGTCTGGAACAGATATGCTTTCAGTATTACGGCTTCACTCCCCAAAGCATCTGGGACACTTTGGAAAATGCATAAAAGAAAGATCAGGTGTAAATTAACAAGTACACCTTCATCGTAAAAGCATTTGACTGCTTAATAAAAACTGATGACTTTATATCAGTGATATCATGTTTGATTGCTATTAATAGAATCGTATCCATCGTTTACAGAGACTTCAGCGCCACCTACAGCCTCTGGGCGCGTCCAACACTGTTCAAGAACCATCAGTAGCCCATCGTTTATGTTCCTCAAAATGGGCTTGTAAAGAATTAGGCTATGAAAATAAAACATGTTTCAATTGAATAAATATAATTTATGAACAATTTGAAACCAGTATACCCGAGAAGCTGTGAAGTCTTCTATGTGTCTTCATGTCCATAACTATGTTCACACAGAGTTTCGACAAGTCCGTGGACTGTGCTGCCGTCCCGGCTCTGGGACGTCCCGCCTGCGCTCCGAGCTGCCGCACAGCAGGAGTTCATCCGAGCGCTCCCGGTGCATCTCCTCCCGCATGCTCTCCTCATACGTGGGCAGGTATTTCACCTCCTCGTACGCAGGCAGACTGGAGGAGGCCATGTCCCCCATGCTGTAGGACTGTTCCAACAGAGAGTCCTGGGACTGGGACGCATGTCCGTAGAACTGGGAGGGCGCCTCGCTGCTCCCCGGTGCGCTCGGCTGTCCGCTCGGCCGCGGGCAGATGATGCGCTGGATGAAGTAGCCCATGGCGAAGAGCAACAGCATGATGAGGATCCCGGAGAGTTTGCGTGTGAACCATCCAACATTGTCGAAGAAGACGTGGATGGGCTGTTTGCAGCAGCCCACAGAAGACTTGGTGCTGTTCCCTGGGCCTGCAGGGGGGCAACACTGCTGCCCAGCGCCGCACTGGACATCCCCGCAGCTCTGCAGCGCTCCACACGCTCCACACGCCCATACCACACACACAGACACCAGGGCGCCCACTGTCCCAGCCGAGTAGAACATGGTCAGTGTCCAGAGTATGGTTCCCTGGTCTGTTCAGGTGTGTCCAGTGTCCACACTGACACAAGAGGAGCACTAGTGGGACAGCAGGTGCCCCCCTCAGGGCAGTGCATCCTCCATCCTGACATCACAATTACGCGAAGACTCCAAGTCTGACGAGTTTAAAGCAGCAAAGTATTCCCTTTTCCATTGTGCATAGTCATCAATGACAACAAAATACTACTTCATCCACAAATGGAAAGTTCCATGATTTGATAACCCAGGCTATTGTTTAACATATTTTTCAAAACTAGATTGGACGGAGACAGACAGACCGAGCGACAGGCAGAGCTCACAGCTCAGTAGTACCCCCACGGGGCTTTGTCTTTCCCAGCACTGTGGCTATTCTGCTGCTTATTGACATGTACAGTGGAAATAATGCCTTTTTTAGATCACAGCTGACTCGAGGCTACTGTATTGTTTAGGTGTTTGTTTTAGTTTATCATTATTTCTTCAGACAACAAAAAAGTTACCTGAACTCTATTAACAAATCAGTTAATAGGGTTCCACGATTACAACTGTGCAAATATGCTCAAAATTATATATATATA
>JAPMNZ010781941.1:0-13373 GCA_029875035.1 Pomatoschistus microps | reverse complement strand
AGGTAACACCAGATTGCTTCTTCTTGAAGCTCAGATTGTCATTGGGCGGTGATTTGATGCTTTACGGTTGCTGTTCAGAGGTGATTGTATCACTTCTGAGAGGTCAACAAACTAATGAGGCGCGTGTAGAAACCAGAGCGCTTACCTCAGTACGTATACATGTGTCACAGCCACATCATTGAGTCTCCATTTCATCCAGTTAAGATGTCACTCATGCATCCTTTCTGCACATTTGCAAATAACAAACCAGGAGAGCCTCAATGTTGTGTTTTCTTACTATCTTTAAATGCACCATATTTGCTTATTTAACAGAAAATGGGATGGGTGCAAATGGGCATTAACCCAGAACGTTATTGTCTGAATAACGACACGCACGCCTAAAAGGAATAAAACCTGTATCCGAAAGCTTTTATGGATTTGTTTTATTGAAGTATTAAAATTTACAACCTCAATTCTTCACAGGGAATTTTATAGCCATCTCAAACTCTTGTTGCTCGGTTTTCATGTTTCAGCAAATTCCTTTCAGCGATATTCAAAGAACGTAAAAACTGCAATGACTAAACAAAAGGATGAAAGTGTTTATGTAAAAAAATGCATATTTGTACAGCAATCATTAACATATAGTTTCAGAGTCGTACACTTTACTGAGACGCACCAGGCATTAAACCGTCACCACATCAAGTATAATGATGTTAAGGCTGCAGCTTTGGCTCATGTTGCAAGTACAGTATTTGTTTATATGAATTTTGGCAAGTCCTCACATTATGATGACTATATTTTCCTTATCTATGTATGTGTTTATGTATATGTATTATATTTTCAACATCAGTGAGTGGAAAGACAAACAATCACAGCAAAATAAAACCTGCCAGAGCGCCATTATGTGTCAACAAAACAAAACATTTGTAACTAGATCCGTTGAGAGATAGATATTGCTGCTTTACAGCCTAATTGTATGGAGGTTTTTAGAAGCCAGTATCCAGGTAGCTATAATAGAGAAGAGAATACCACTTTCAGTTAAGATTTAGGGAAAACATGTTTCCAGGCATGAAGTCATTATACTCACAGTTTCAGCATCATGTGCCAATCCTGTGTCGTGATGCTCCATTTCATCATCCCTGAACTCCTTTATCACCTATAACAGACACACACAAACAATCACGTATGTCATCACGTGTTTGCAGCATTTTCACAAGCGTGTCAAAGATGCAAACTCACTTGTAGGAGTTCAGTATATCGATCAGGGTCTTTCTCCATGAGCGCTCGGATCTGACTGTTGTAGTGTTCAGTGATGCTTTCCTCAACTGCCACAGTGCAGGCCATAGCCCCCTCTTTCCCGAGTAAGGCTGAGGATGCTCCTGCAATAAGCCAATTACAATGAGCATTGTTTGTCTCTCATTTATAGATATGTGCATTGAAATTCAAATTAAAATCTAATTCAATTAATAACCCCACAAGTTGTATATCGAATAGAAAAAAAAAGTCATTGATGGATTTGAAAAGTGTAATTACGAAAAAATAAATGAATCAATACAATAAACAAACCTAAGACAAATCCTGCAAGGTTCCAAAGAGGAAGAAGTGCTGTAGGACGAACTCTGTTCTCAGCAAGTATTTCCTGAAATTTGGCAAGGTGCTTCTTTTCTTGATCCCACATTTCCTATGCAACCAGATTTGCGGTGACATTTATTATTCAGTGGAAATTGGAAAATGTGGTGTATTGGGTATATGATGTATTGGGTCTACCTGGATCAGAGGTCCAACCTGAGACCGTCCCAAAACAGCCATTTGCCCTGCGTAGATTCGGTTGGCTCCGTATTCTCCAGCGTGGTCCACACGCAGCATCATCTCCAGCATTTGTTTCTCATCGCTGTCAAGTGAAGGCGGGATCACGCTGTAACACCTAGAGTTCACCGGCAGAGGTCGCACTAGAACAGAGAATAAACAATAACACATTAAACCAGGTTTAATCTTCCACAGGTTGTTACCAGAAGAATCCGATTGCGGCGTCTTCAATTTCCCACTTTGATCAATATAACGTTAACATAAACGCACATCACGAACACGAACTGATAACGATACTAGCTTGAAATTGACTCTTTGTTTTTAGCATCAGCTAAGCTATCAGCTAAGGTAACTTACTAAAAAAATAAATGGTCTACTAATTACCTGTATGTTTTAAAATCTGTCGAACCGCAAGCGAACCAAATACATGTAGCCCCACATGTGTAGCTTTCTGCATGGCTGTGAAACTAGATTCAATGAAGTCAAATGTGTTAAGCAACTGTCATTGAACCATCGGTGGCGCATAAATATGATGTCACTTATGTGCGACAATTGTAAAAACATCCACATCCATTAGATTCATGTCCGTGACAGTGCTTTTGGAAAAACGTTTGTTTGAGTTATATTCAACTATTATCGACAATGCTTAGGCTTACACACTACTCACCAATGTAGTAAATATCTCCATCCACACAGGTACAAAGTATTATTTCTTGTTTTCGCTTAACATTGTGTTTTAAATCATATCTACGGTCTATGGCTTAAACCACATACCTCAACGTATGTGCTAAAATTGAGATTTTGGCTTAGTATTGGTGTACAGTCCAAAAATAATAATAACGACACATGCTCCATAGATGGCAGCATTAGACCACAGATCTAACCAGTCCCCATGCCATGGATGTTACCATTATCTGTAACGACAGTAGGCTGCCGCTGAAGTACACGTTACCCCATGTTTAGAGGCAGATTTATGCCGCTAAAATGGAACCTTTTCCCTGAAAATGTGAGACAGGCATATTCAAATCCAGATTAAAACAGTTATGTTTAACTGTGCATACAACTAAGGAATTCAGTCTTTTTATGTACTGATTATTTATGATCCTAATGCCTTGCAGGTTTTTTTGTTTTGTTAAGAACCTTTGAATTGCCATGTGTATGAACGATACTATGCCATACTTATAAACTGCCATTTCACAAACTAGAAACATAATGTCACAGTCCCATGTCACACTTTTTCCTGTTACTCTCCAACACTGATAGAAGCCTTTTTGCACTGTGCTTTAAATTGTGTTAGTTATAGTTATTAATCAGGTGTAAATTTGTTTCCTCTTTCCAGCTGAAGTGTGCGTGACACTGGGACAGAGGAATCTGAGGAATGAATGGTGTTGTAACTGCAGCCTGTGATGGTCCTGGATGCTGCGCTCTGTTGGTTTGTCTGTTTTGTGGTCAGACACTGGTTATGTGCTTCCCTATCTGTCCGTCTGAACGACTGGGTGGTTACACACGTGTGGCCTGTCTATGGTTTGGCCTACGTGCGTTTTGCTTTTTGCCCTTTCTGACCTTATTGAGTGGATAAGATATGGCCCCTTAAATGTCCGGCTGAATAAATGTCCATTCTGTAAGGATTATGTGATAAATTCAAACAGATAAAGATGTGTACTGTGACTGTTTACACTTTTTGGCAAAATCCAGCCCCAGCAAAAAAAAGAAATAGTATACATTGAGTATACTATTTCACAGCTCCATGTGAAGAACATAGTGAGAGCATCCAATATCAAAACCAATGCCAAAGATCCTCACGGTATTCCAGCTATTCCTTTTGATTAGACATTGAATACCGTAGACTTATTAGCTTAGTAACAAATAAAAAAGACACTGTTTTATATGAGGTGACTTATTTCATATTCAGTCTGAGGAATTCTTCAATTAGGTGGTGGGGGTAGTTTGTGTTTCAAAGGTCTGGGTAAGACTAGACTATTAAAGAATGTCTGACAGGTGTACTAGACACCCTTCAAAAACAACCTTTCTCTTCTAGGTGAAAGTATACAGTATTAGGTCAGCGTCGGGATTCCGAGGTGGCAAAAGAAGAAAAGGAACAATGACCAGTTGATTACAGGTACAATTCAGCGGGAAGCTTGAGTCAATGCACCTCTACACATGTACGTATACTTTAACTTTGTTTATGTGATGTTTGCGTGCATCCACGGACCTGTAGTCTGCACACCCTTGCTCCGAGGCTCTGGCCAGACGGTGCATAGCTGTGGTGGGACACGAGCTCAGTGCGTCAACAACGTCTGCTCTCACTGAAAAGAGACGTGATGGGTCTTGTCTCATTTAAAACTGGATGTAGTATTGTAGTCATTTCAATGGCTTTGTGGCCGTAAACGTAAGATTTCAAAAGGGTTTTTATCAGCCCGGGACTCATCATTTACTTAATTGATTCACTCAATGTTATTTTCCCTTTTCTTTCATTGGCTTTTTTTTTTAGCTTTTAGCCATGTTTGATCCAAACCAGACCCATATTCTTAGATCCATCCATGTTAATATCAGGAACTTCTGGCACAAACATGTAACTCCGCCCTTCTGTCTTTAAGCTCGTGTTATAATATTGTTACATGGACTGAGACAGATGTATTGGCGAGAAGGTTCGATTCCATCTCCAGGACCTTTCTGCGTGGAGTTTGCATATTCTCCAAGTGTCTGTGTAGGATTCCTCCAGGTACTCCGGTTTCCTCCAGGTGCTGCGGTTTCCTCCAGGTGCTCCGGTTTCCTCCAGGTACTCCGGTTTCCTCTGGATACTCCGATTTCCTCTGATGACTAAAGTGATGTACTCAAAAGTACAACACTTTAGTTGAGACCGAGACAAACAAAAAAAGCAATATGTTTTCACATGGCTTCTTTGTAATGATGAAGCCCTGAAACACATCGAGACCAGAGCCTCTGAGCTAGCTCATACTAGGTTGTAACATTGAAATCTAGTGGAAAAATTCAACCATTGCAGCTTCTGAATACTTAAGTGCACAGCACAAACCTCACCACTTTTAATAATAATGACAATTTCTCCATGAAACATTAATGTTAGGCTATTATCAAAACATATTTCAGCCTTTATCTGACTGGCAGTTGTATTGATCATTAAAATTTCATGGACTTGCAGTTTGTTTAATTTAAAGTAGCTATATACATTATTTATCAAGGATTTTGTAACTTAGCTTGCAACATTTTTATGTTTGGTAGCTTCTGTCTAGTGAAGCCGAATTGATTGTATAGTATGTTGTAGCTAAGCACACTAAACAAATCAAGCTTGCACATGACTGATTGTTTTATAACCTTTTAATAGTATTTGCCCTCATTGATGATGTGACTATGCTCTTGCAGAGAGGATTGGCTTCGGGCCTTAAAAAAGAGCCTAGCTGATCTGATTAAACTGGTGAATTTTTTCCCACAATTCTTTTCCTTGGTGATGCAGGAGTGTCTGAGGACAGGGGATGACCTGGGACAATGATGGGCTCTGGTTTACTCATTATCCAATGGCATGGACCAATTATTGTTTGTGTTGTATTCATTATGTTCTTATTGTTTTCATGCTGCAAATTGACAATTCCGTTACACATACATTTTATTTAATTGATTTAGTTGGAGGGCCTATGTCTTTCAGCTGGCCCTTGAACGCCTCAGGATTCCCCCAGATGAGCTGGAGGAAGTGACTATGTTAGTTTGCTGCCCCTGTGACCAGGCAACAGATGAAGTGGCAGAAAGTGGATGAATCAAGCAATCAGTTACAATTGTTTGTCTTGTTGTTTTGAGTTGATTTGAAATGTATAAAAAACAAAGAATAATCTCCCAATTCATCGATTATCAAAAAATCATTAATTATAGTAGTGCTCAATATTGTTACTTCTTTCCATCATATCAATATAATGAAAATCAAATTCAAAATGTTAATAGCAAGTTGGTTGTTATTATTATTACAATTATTCAGTCCACTTAAAAGTGCTGAGTTAGCAGAAAGTGTCCAGAGGTGTTTGTGGTTTTCATTTTGGGCAGATGCTTTTCACTTTTACTGCCAATTTGGTTAATTTATGATCTTGTAAATTTGGCTGGTGATATTTGTACTTGGGCGTTCTTTGCAATAATTAACATTTGAGCACATGGTTTTGCGCAGGAAATTAGCATGGTGAGTTATTTCCATGAATTCTGCTAAAGTTATGAAACATTGTGAGCATTTTATAGTTTGTTGTCATTCTTAAAGAGAGGTTTTCCCATAAAACGCCTGCAGTTAAGATTTATTTTATTACCCAAGAATCTGAAATGTGTTGTGAAAAGTCTCCTAAGTCTATTATTAAATTGTTTACACTTATCTTGTTTCTCATTCCGACCAAGTTAAGCCTCCGCCTGTTGTTTCACGGACATTGGAGAGTGGATTTAGCCACGTCTGGTACGAGTTAAATGGCCCTTGTCTGTCTGGCCGTGTGCCCGACGTGATTTTTTACAAGGGGGATAAGATAATGCCTTAAAATGCTGCTTTTGCCGAAGAAGGAGAGAGCTGGCACATGTTCAAGCAATTACTGTCAAGTTCTGGAGTGATTTTCTGAATGAAGCAGTTAGATAATGGCTTGTGTTTGTAGGAGGTCAATAAGGAAAACAGGCTAGACTGCAATGGGAGCATGTAAACAAGTTTAGGAAACTACAGGAATTAGATTTGTATATCAAAGACAAGTCGAGGTTTATACAAAGAAGAGTGTTTAGAAGAATTACCTGGTTACAGTGAGATCTGAGGAGAGCAGTATACACATGATGTCAAGCACAGAAGTGGATAAATTTAGTCCCACAATTCATTTACAGGGTGTGATAGCCAGACAAGCAGCACTCCAGCTCCGAAACCCGTCATTTAACGAGCATTTCATTTTAGCCGCAGGATGTGGCTCCCTCTCGTTGACTGACTGATCCTATAAGGGTTGTCCGGAAGTCACGTTTCAACTCTCTTATTTAGTAAGAGAAAGTGTAGACGAGAATACAGATTAAAATGAGGAAAAAGAGCTGAAATGTCTATTCCAAAGACACAAAAGAGTAGTTTAAGTTGTTTGATTTTGCATAATATGTCATTATCAGTAGGGGAAAATATTTCTGAATATGTGATAGTACTATATCAGTGGTTCTATCAGGGTACTGTATTCTAATTACTTTAAATACATTAACTATAGGGCTCTACCACAAATCTAAATGTCAAAAGATCACATCCATTTTCATAGATTGTGGTTATTGAGACCTGAATTAAAGCAACGAAAGACACAGAAAAATGTGGTAGCAGCAGAAGGGGCTGGATACCTTTTTTAGCTCATTGGTTTATGATCAAAACAGTCAGCAAGAAAAAGGGTAAATATTGTGTTTTTCATAAGTTATTTGATCAGAAATCAAAACTGGATTGACCTCCACTTCTACACTCATTTTCAATATTATATTGTAACGATTATATATCGTAATAGACAAAAACATAGCACTTACTAATATCTAAGTTTTATCGGTAGTATCCTGTTGAAATTGCATTGCAGAATGTTAAAATATATTCCTTCCATAAAAAAAAACACTTTTGAATAATGGCAAAAAGGTAATGTATACCAACCAGGACCATAAACGTCATGGACAGTTTTACTTTTAATACTTAATGACGGCAATGGGCATCGTCAGAGTTTTTTTATTACCATTTCTGGTGGTCATCCTCTTAACCCATTGTTTTTCTGTTCTTGCAAAACAAGTTATGTTTAAGTGCTGTGGCACACTTTTAGAAGACATAAAATGAAAGCCTAAACTGACGCAGTGGCACTTATTTGCGGTTTCGATGTATTTAAACAATATTTCAACCAACATAACAAGCCTGTGGTATTAAAAGAGCTCGTCATTCCTTCATATTTTGACCACACTTTACTCCTGCCATTTGTTTTCCAGCCTGA
Organism: Pomatoschistus microps; assembly: GCA_029875035.1. Taxonomy (NCBI): domain Eukaryota; kingdom Metazoa; phylum Chordata; class Actinopteri; order Gobiiformes; family Gobiidae; genus Pomatoschistus; species Pomatoschistus microps. The sequence goes on along the minus strand of JAPMNZ010781941.1, from coordinate 5,634 downwards.
AGTGTAGAGGAATGTTTTTACAGTGCATAGGGAGTGGAGGATTTGTTAATAAACGTCACTCACGACCATAATCCTTGACACCCACTCAGTTTGTCCGAGAAGTATTTTTAGAAAGCTGAGTTTATAGAGCAAGTAAAGAGAGGAATTGTTTTTGTTGATGGCTGTCTTACCACTTCACTGGGATGACTGTTGATGAGTTGGTGCCTCGTACGTCACAATGGCCAGGAGTGAGTGGGCGGCCGGCTCCATGCTCTATTAAGGAGAGAGCCAAAAAACGCAGCTTATGCACAACAAGTCTTGGGGGAGCGTCCCGTAGATTTCCACTTGCTGCTATTTAAGATCTGTGAAGGTCTGTTTTGAGTTAACGAAACCACAACATCCTATTAAGCATTGTTAAGTAACTCTTCTGCGTTTGCCTGGAAGAAGGACACGTTTTTAATGCAACTGCACATGCACACATCTCCAGACAGTTGGATAAATAAAGCAGGCACCTGTAATTGTTTAACTTAATTTCTGCTTTGCACTGCAACGTCACATGTTTTTAGTCAAAGTGTGGGCATAGAGTCAACACTTCTAAAATAAGCGTGTTTAAGTTTTGACTGCAGAGGAGTCGTGCTGTGACCCGCTGGCTCATGTCCAGTCTTTCTTCTTTGTTTAGGACCTGTCTGAACCTGAGACCACTGCGGACACTCTGCACTGAGACAAGGTCAGACATTCACTCACTCACACAATTTTAATAACACTTTGGCCTAATGCTGTTTTTTGTGCATATAGTGTCTTGTCTAACTTACTAAAATCAAACCTATGCTGCAAAAAGTGATGAAAAATAAGTAAGAAATTGCTAAAATTTGGCTCTAAATGTATCTTAATTTATAACAACATTTGCCAATGGAGCAAGTCAAATTATCCTGTTTTAAAAAGATACAAGAAATGTCTCCCTTGGAATGAGACTCATTCCATAACCTTGTTTTAAGATTTAAGTCAGAATGAACCTAAGTTAAGAAAAAATATTATATTACCACCTCATATTAAATTTTTTTTTGCAGTGTATACATACATAATTACTGATTTGTTTTTATAGTAATAATTGTGTCTCTTTTAATGGCGTAAATACTTGGATTGACTTGAATCTCTAGAAGTAGAATCTTGTCTGAAGTGTAGATGATAAGATGTACTTCATTAATCTCACACAGGAGAAATTCACATGTCACATTAGCAGGGATAGAAACACTGAAGAATGAGGACATGTGGGAGAAGGTACGATCAGCTGCATTTTGCCCAAGAAGTTGTGGATGAGATGATGTAGAGATGTTGCTGCCTCTCAGGAGTTTGGTTGAGCTGGAGTCAAAACAGAGGATCTGAGTTTATAGCCAGGAGATATATATAAGTATCATTTGTTTTCTTAGATTTTTATTGTTGCATATACTGTAGCTACAACTTTAAATATACTGGATTTTTAGTACCAGTAAGTTCCAGTCACATTATCTGCTCTTAAACTATTATGCATCATATTGAGAAATAAGCTTTCTCAATGATATGTTGGAGATCATTTATCGGTTGTAATTTTTAAAGTTAGTATTTCTGTCAGCAATGTAGAAACTTTAAATTAAAATACTTTCCATATTTTGTGGTAGCTCAATGATGGTGACATAATGCTAGAGTAAAAAGAAATGCTCAGAATTTGTCTTTGGGAGATGGTTGTGCTAAATGCATATCCAGTCGTGCACGGCAGCCGCCCTGTGTGATCGGCCATGGTGGTTTTCTTCACTGAGTAATCACAGTCCAGGGTCACTCAAACACCTTGTGCTCCAGTGGAGATGAGAAAATAACAGTGAGAAATGCACCATCTAAAACAGAAAGAGCATCTTTAGGCTGTCTGAGGTTTTCATGCTGGGGTTAGAGCAGTGTCAGAGAAAAGCTAAAAAAGTTATGCAATTTGTTACTGACATTTTCTACTATTGGTTGCCTTTTTACATATGTGGACTCTAGAACAGCGTTTGAGTCCTCATAGGCAGAACAAGGTCTTCAGCCCTTCTTAAGATAAGATAAAATAAGATAAGATAAACCTTTATTTGTCTCACTGTGGAGAAATTTCAGTATCATTGTTGCGCACATTACAGCAGAGAAAGGAAATAAGAGCACTCAGATCGCACACATAAAATTGAGTCTATTATTTAAGATAATAGACCATAAAATAGAATGGTTTTTTCCAATGAAATAAACCAGAAATGCATTTTAAATACAATATGATATCATGCTTACTCTAGTGGCGCTTGAAGAGCGTTCGACCAGATCACATACGAAGGTCTAATCCCTGGTATGATTGTTTGCGTAGGCTGACACATCTGAAGCTACAGCTGTCCTGGAGTTGTGCCACCCTGCTCCATGCACTAGGCAGTTTTTCCTTCACATTTCTTTCTTCAGTTTTAGACACTCCTTTTGATTTGCTGCTGCTAAATTTGTCTTTCCAGCATCAACGCAAGAGGCCAAAATGACACCATTATTTTGACTAGACTGTTTTTCCTCCAAGCCATGAGAGGCCAAAGGAAGTGTAGGTGACCAGAGCTGGTTAACCACTGCTGCACCACGGGCTGGCTGGGCACTGCCACCCCCACAGATTCTGCATCCTTGTGCATATCACTAGTACTGCACACCACATGACCACAGTGTCGCGTTGAGAGCGCTCTGCTGGGTGCTGGGTGCTCCCTCTCTCCAGAGCGTTCGAGTAAACAGTCTGCTGTCTGGCTTTGCCCTGGCATAGCTCTGATTTAGTTCTTATTTACACGCCAGATGTGTATATGTTTGTGTATGTTCACCGCCCTGGGCCTGTACCAGTGGTTAGAACAGATTTTAGTTGCACTACTCAATGTTGTTTTTTTGTTGAGCTATTGCAACTGAAGGTAAAGATCCTGTCTGGGACCAATCAGGCGAAAGACCTCGGTAGTTTTATTCTGGAAGCAGCAGGGAAGGCACTAAACCGCCTTATTTCTCCTGATGAGAAAACAAAGCCATATGCTCAATTGCTACTTTACGGACACAATTACTAGTATTTCCTTTGTGACTTTTACAGCACATGTAACTAATCTAGGATCTATGTACACCACTGGGCCTCACTTGACATAATGTTCTCACAGGCCCCTAAAACAGTCCGCCCTAACCAAATCCGAGCTCCAGATGTTGACATGTGTCTACTGTTGATTAGAAAACACAAACAAGAGAAAGCCACGGAGATTTGAGTAGTGAGCTAAAACTGAATCTGGGCCAAGCTTCTTTTGACAGTATTATTTGGGACAAAAGGTGCACTGTAAACACTGCACCCACGCACACTGTGGTGCAGCTCTTGAGGTGTTTTGGTCCATTTCTTTGTGAAAGCAGCACTCATTTCTTCCCTGTGGGAAAAGACATAACACAATAGTTGGTTAGACCAGAGGTGTTCATTTGTTTAGGTTTGTCTGACAGTTATATTTTTTCAAATGACCCACAATTACTGAATAAACACAACACAAGTGCCTAATTGAAGTAAGAGGTCTGGATAAAGTGAACTGAGATAGGCCCACAACATCCTCAACCTTTAGTTTAACCCAGACCTTTATTCAGCAAAAGTATTTATCCAGACACTGGATCATCATCTTCCTAAATTGGTTTGACATTTGTTACATAATTCATTTGCTTGGTGTCTTTAGCAGAGACGGGATCAAGAGAAAGTGATGAGTCACATTATAAAAAATCTCGTTTTCACATGGCCAGACACAGGACTGTGGTGGTCTGCCAGATTTTCCATGTTTCTCCTCGGCCGTGATCCTAGTCATGTAAGTCGTGTCCAGACTCGTCAGACTTTCCTGAGCAGCTGTTGCTGAACTTTTCCCATAAGTGCCTCCAAAAAACATCTAATTGTTAAGAAATACAAATGTATTTTGTTTAGTTCATGCAACATACTGTAAATTGTTGCACCTACAGGGAAATGTTGTTTGCATCTGACCTTCAGGGGCCTCTGTGCCGCCCTTTTATCCATGCCCAAATTCGAGAAATATTATTTATTCATTGTTTAATTTTGTCTGGTACAACAGGCATATAAGAAGCACACGTATGCAGGTCTGACATTGTTTATAAGTGGCTAACGTATCCCACGCGCGACTATATGGAAATCCAACTCAAAACGTTCGTGCTTGATCTGCCCGGTGGTGTAGCTTTTGGAATATTTTCCAGACAGACTATATTTAAAGTACTGCCAATGATTAACAACTTTATAATCCATAGTGTCACTGGGTAATATTTCCTTAATTTTCTTTCCACTTGTACAGCAGAATTCCCTAATAGTCTGTAATGCCCATATCAGCAAGTTCCCTCTTAAGCAATGTCAGACAGTGCATGTGACAGGTTACACTATGGATAACTGGAGCTCTGTGACTGCTCTGAAAAGCCCATTTAGCTCTAGTCACACAACATTGACCAAGGCTGCTGATATCTTGGTCGCAAGTTTAGTGAGCGACTATAAAGGGATGGCAATTATCCCAGTGCCGCTAGTTTCAATTTAAAAGGTATGTCTGTACACAAACAGATACTGTGTGGTCAGACGGCTGGGTTTGGGCTGTGGGGAGAGTGTCAAGGGGAGAGAAAGTGCCCTGAAGAAGGCAAGGGGGCAGTGGGTGAAAGTAGGAGGAGTCTGTCTGGGTGTGCGTGTGTGTCATCTTATTGAGGGGAGTGAAACTGTGGCGCTGTTTTGATCAAAATCCAACAGAAAAGTGGGGTGTGGAAGAGTGACATAGAGAGGGAGAGAAGGAGAGAGAGAAATATTTCCACCCACCCAACAACGACTCACACTCATAAAGGACCAGCAGACAGAGACACGCTCAGTAAGACACAAGATCTTAGGCCAGCAGCAGATTTAACACTAGAAACAGACTTCCATTGATTTGCGGGAAGATGCTTTAGTAAAGGCAGAGCAAATCAGATTCATAAACACAGCTTGACCCTACTGAAACCACCCACCTGACAGACAAGAGCTAATACTGACTTGGGGAAGGTTCCACACACACAGAGACACACATCCTGTAGTCATTAACATAGCCTAAAGTGCGACCCAGCGGTGAACATCTCAGAGGAAGGCGAGCAGAGTGGATGGATGCCTTTTGCAGACTCAGTGGCCTGGACCCTCTGTGGGTAAGTCATAGGAGAAACAAACCTGCTGTCACATGAAGTTACTTGTATCACTGCAGCAGAATGTATGCAGATGTGCACTAGACGCTGACCTTTTGTCAAAATTAGCAACAGAACAATAGCTGTCATTGACAACTAGTGCTGGTCTAATTTGCATCTTACGTTTTGTGGGGTAAAAACCAACGGGAAGCACTTGACACCGGAGCGTACAGTGGCCTTCTCAGGTTGCACTCTTTACCTACATTAGTGCATTAGAAATGTAATACGAAGTGCCTTTGGACTTCAGTCAAAGTTGCGTTCGCTTTTATCCTTGTGTGGCCTCTGATTCGCCTCAAGGAGATGCTGTAATGTCAAGTTTTTTGTCAAGTGATTTTTTTCTTCCTCCCACTTTTCGAGTTTGAATGATGTCAATATTGTAACAAGTATCTGTAAATGGATGATTTGATGTACATGAACTCGAAATAAATAAACACTCAA
>JAPMNZ010780147.1:0-10214 GCA_029875035.1 Pomatoschistus microps | reverse complement strand
TCGACTCGAAGAGGTTTAGCAGGAGCGGTACAAGATGTATTCTCGAGTGTTTGTGAACTCACAAATACCGCGAGAATTCAGCTTGCAGGCGAGGTTACTTCAGCTCAGCCAATATAGACCTTATTCTAAAGCCCAGTACGTTGTTGACTTTATTTGCACATACTTTACTGACATGGTTTTTGATTGTCACTTCCATTAATGATGCTTATGTAGCTGGTGAGATTTTAAACATGTGTCATTCAGCCAACTTCAGCTCTGTTATAGATCATCATAAAGCTATAAACAAGACAAGACAGTTTTTCAGTCCGTGATGTCGACTCCTGGACTAGCCTGGTGAACTAAAGTGCCCCTCTTGCACAAAGTGTGGGCACCCCTGATGTAGCTAAGGTCTGGAACAGTCTTCCCAAAAAATGAGACAGGCTTCCTCTCTGATAATGTTCAAATCCAGGAAATAAACAATTCTGCTTAGCTGTTGATTTTTGATTGTGATGCCAATGTGATTGTTTCTTTCTTGTTTTGTGTATGACCTGGACAAACGACCACTTGTGGGTCAGGCATCTCAAACCATAATACATCTCCTTTAATGTTCTGTTATAATCAGGAGCCGTGGCCCTCTCCTCGCTCTCTCTCCTCGTCCTGTGCTGCTCCCTTTGGTCTCTCGTTCTCTCGCACTCATCTTTAACATGTAAAAATGTGGAAATGAGAAAATAATGGTTGAAGTTTCAAACCACCGAAATTTTTTGGCCGGTCGCTCTCACCCCACGAGGGCAGTAGGATGTGTTTCCAGACTGTGTACGAGGGGGATCTAGGTTTGTGTTATCGCTTCCACAACACGCAGCACAGAGAGGTGTTCCTGAATAAATACACAGCTCTTCCGTCCGTCTCAGCCGCCACCCCCCCTCCTCCTCCCCTCACATCCCTGGTTCCTCTCACATTCCGCTCGGCTTAAAAGCAAAAGTATCTTGAGTATGCCACAGTCAATAATGTCTAACACTGCTGTGGTGGTGGCACAGTGGCTGGTTGCAGTTTCGCTTCCCGGGAGGAAAGTCCTGGGTTTACCTGTTGTCCATCTAAAAAAAAGGGACAACAGGTAAAATTCCTGAAACACTTTTGGAAGAAACACCTTTGTCAAAGGAGAGTCTAAAACAGAGAGGATCGTGTAGATCTAAGGACGTTTTTATGGAAGTTTACTTTGCATTCTTTATGTATACTTTTATGTTTTACTGTTTGCACAATGAGACAAAGACAATTCTTACAATAGAAATAGAACAAATTCTGATGACATTTATGGACAGTGGTCATCCCACTCGCTATGGACCATTGACTCCCATGTGTTTGTCTTTATTTCCTTTCCTGTATTCAAACTGTTTGATTCTCTGATCTGTTGTTGGTGAATTGACAGATTTTAAAGTCTCAGCGGACTTTACAAGGACTGCTGCTGATCTTCGGCGCAGTCTCCTAATTGATCATATGCGCTGCACGGCTTGAACAGTATGGAGAAGTTGATGCCAAAAATAAGTGTGACTGTGGAAGTTTTGTATTTACATGTTACCGTCGTTGGTAAAAGATAAACTATATATTGACTCAACTCAATTCAATTAATTTGTGTATTGCCCAAAATCACAACCGTAGTCATCATGAAGGAAAAACCATTAAACAATGATTAAAAAAAACACATAGAGCCATTGGACCATTAGAGACAGACGACCAATGTCCACAAATGTCATTGAATGTTGAGTGTCCTGGATCATCACTGTCCTTTAACCCTCCTGCATCAGAGAGGAACAACTCTAAAACCCAGTGAGAAAAGGTGAGAACCCTTGGGGTCGTCTTTGAATGTAGTGTCACAGATGTAAAAGAGGTTAGGCAGCATAAGTCTAAATTGCAACCTTAAACTTTCGGTGAGGCATCATTAAGCACATTGGTATATTTAATCTATCCATCTTTATTAATTTATCTTTGTTGATTCTCTGATCTGTGTTGGCAATTTCAATGGTTTAGGTAAGTCCCCTGAGATGACTACTGTTGTGATTTAGGGCTATACAAGAATAAGTTGTATTGTATTGTATCTATCTCTACCTATTCATCTCTCTATCTAACAGTATCTATTCATCAATCTATCTATCTCCCTATCTAATGTTATCCATCTATCTATGATCTATCTATCTACCAATTTATCCATTTAGAAGATCTTCAAAAATAAACTGACCTAAGTTCAAAATGTTCATAATAACAGGAGAAAACTAACCACTACTGATTTAGGGCGATCCACAACTACATCGTGTTGACGTTGTGATTCCAGGTCTGTTGAGGGAACAAATGATCCCAGCTCACAAACAAGACTATTCCGTGTCCAATGTGTTATTCAATATTCACTTTTATCACACGCACTAAACAGGATCCCGCCATCGCTTCTGGGAAATCCCGGCTTCTCATCTGTCCTCAGACGACTCTCGAACTCGTCCTTTGTTTCTGTCCCAACAGCCGAGGAACTTTTGATTCTTCCATTACAATAATTATTACCAAAAGTTTTGAGTCGTTGCACCACACCAGAAAAGTCAGCCCTGTCTCTGTGATGTTCTGGATGTGTCACAACAAATTAAAATGGAAAAAGTACAGGACGAAACGACACTGGGGACACGCCAAGGAATATGATGATACGTGACCAGTTTTTAAAGTGGGAATACTTTGAATAGAAGACGTTAAATGATAGAAAAATGTTCTTATTGCGCTGCGTTTGACCGGTGAAAGCCACAAGAGTCAGTGCGGCGAGGACAACTGGTTCCACTGTACGTCCGTCCTCTGTTCGGATCTACTGTTTCATGGAGGATAAAGTCTCTTCTGTCAGACTAATGCGGAGCAGATGCAGCAAAAAATGCATCAGAAAAGGCCCTGGCTCCGAGTCCTGTTTGCAAAAATACTAGAGAGATATTTTCAACTTCACAAACAAGTTCAGGAAAACAAGATCTGGGCGAAAGATGGGGCATTGGTGAGGTAAATTTGGGGGGAAAAATGGTAATTTCTACATCAATAATACATGGTAGTTCACGGGTCTCCAACCTTGTATACAACAGAAGAAGTAGAGAGCTATACTTTTTTGGCAGTTGTAATGTATGTGATAATAACAACCAAACATGGAGAACACGTGTAAATTATACCTATATTTGTAGTGTGATTGATCCACAGCAAACAGAAATCAAAAATAATATCTTATTTTGAGCACATTTTGACTGGCTTGAAACAAGATTTGCCAACGAGACAAAGCGATCTAGTTTTATCTTTGTTTTGTCATAATGTACTCAAATTAACAAAAGAAAACACTTGATATGAGCATTTATTACCTCATATTTTATCACTTTTTGCAGTGTATATTAATAGTTATGATGGATACAAAACAAAAAGTGAACATAAAAACACACAATTGATGAAATTTGGCTGAGTTTATCTTAATTTGAGACTATTTTGACTGTCTCAAAACCAGATGATGGAATGAGAAAAAAAACAGCAGTTCTTGTTTTAAGACTAAATGGCTTTGTCCCATTGGAAAATATCATATAACACAGTCACAATATACTCAGATTAAGATAAAAACCATTTGATTCAAGCAATTATTCGTTTATTGCAGTGTATGTAATTACTCCAAATGTATTCATTCAGGATCATATGTTGAGATCTAAATCCTTTTAGGGAGCTACCAGAAAGGGGCTGGCGAGCTACTGGTCGGAGACTCCTGTTGTTGTTTGTCTCCGTGGGTCTGTGCAGAGCACTAAACCAAAGATTTGTTAAACACAAATGGTTACTGAGCTAGAGGAGTTTACTTTTACATGTGAGTCAACAGAGCCAGAAGGAATTGGAGCAAAACTTCATCCATGAGCACTTTCCTAATGGGCTTCATTGAGCTAGCATTGTCCATCTATACACAGTCATGTATCTTTTGCCTGCATTATCACTGTTGAACCCATATCATGAATAGATTTTACAAAAAAGCTTAAACACTCCAAACGGTTCTTAAGCATCAATCTCTTTATTCCAGCCAAAATCCCCCAAGAAAATGTTAAACAAAAACATAATGATGACAAACTCAAGATTACTATTTACAACTTCTCAGCAATACTTCTATGTGGTGGTTTTCCTACACTATATACAATTGACCAGTGCAAAAAGAAAGTCATAGTCTCAATAGATATAGATTTCTCCTTCACAAAAACCCAAACAAGTTCAAATATACAGTACATCACTATCAGGACCAAAAACGCTACAACAAAAAGACATTATCGCTGATTTGTGGTCGTTGCCCTCCGACCAAACCAGTCTTTAAACCTTCAAAAAGTGACATTTGGTTTAAACAAATTCAATGTTTACGAGCTTCAAACGTCAAAGTTCCTTGCGTGAGCGTTTGCCAAAAGGAACAGAAACCTTATCCTCGTGTGGAGAGGGGGGAAAAATCCTATCAATCACACGAGAATCCATCCAGGATCGACTTGTAAAGCGTTGGTGGGACAGAGCAGTGGTCAAATCTGGGGGATTCGAGCCAAAGCATTCCAGTAACACACCCCACACTGCAAAAAGTGAGGAGAAATGAGTCCGAAATGGCTCAAATTTGGCGATATGTATCTTAATTCGAGCACATTTTGACTGCCTTAAAACAAAATTAACAATGGGACAAAACAAAATGATCTCGTTTTAACACATATGAAATTATCTTTTACTTTTGAAGTAGTTGTTCAACCAAATTTTTTTTCCCACTAATTTGAACAGTAATACATTTTAGCCATAATATCTAGTGCTAGCAAACATACCGACACACTGTTTACGGGCAGAAGTTAGCATCAGCATTATTGTTGTTGCTATAGTTCAGTCGCAGTTAAAATGACCACTTACAGTATCAAAAGTGAGTAAATATAAATTTTGAATGAATCTGTTGAAAAACGTAATATTTTTTGGGGGGATTTCTCAGAATTCTATTGGTTTTAATGGGAGCAATCACTAAGACTGCTCTGGGAGTTGTGGGAATTCTGGGAGTCAGAGTGTTAAAAAAGACTAAATAGCTTTGTCCCATTGACACATCTTGTTTTAAGATAGAATGTGCTCCAATTCAGATAATAACCACTTCATTCAAGCAATAATTATCTCATGTATTATCATTTTTGCAGTGTTGGAAGTTCACATCGCTCCAGTTAAGGTCCATCCATGAAATCTTTCCGTTTTATTCAAAAGTTCAACATGAGTTCATTCGTTGATTGGAAAAAAGCGATCCTGAGATGAGTTTGAAACGTCCTTGTCTCGAATCAGTCCAAAAGCATTCATTGCCAACGTGTTATGAAGACTTCCAGTTTGTTGGCGCGGGTGAAAAAAGGCTAGAATACTTGAAATTCCCAGGCTTGTTTGGGAAACCACAAGGCCTAGCCGCAGCAATTAAATTAAATTAGGCAGTTTGCTGATCTCGACAGAGGAAGGAGTCCATCGGGGGTAAGCCATACAAGCAAAAATGCATTTATTAGGATCGGATAACTCAGTTGCATTGCACAAGGAGTTGGAATAGACGAGATGAAAGATGCCCCAGGTTTGTGTAACGCTTACAGAAGAGATACATGATTGTGTTGTCTGTTTTAGACTGAGAAGATTTTAAACCAGTGGCTCAGAATTATACACTTAGTCCATTCCAATTCTTAATATCCAACTATAACCACTGCTATAAAACAAACCACCGTGCACACGTTTGTATACAGCTCCACCGTATATACCCACCCCTTTTATGGAATGTCAGCAGAATCAGGGCCTGGCAGGATTTTGCTGAGACCAAAGGGGAAGTTAGCGATTAGTAGATTTTTTTTCCCTACCGAAAAAAAGCAGAGCAAAACTATGTGTGCGTGTTGTGGTGGTCAGAGGAGTCAAGGGAGGTGATCCATTCAAAAATGCTGGAATGTGAGTATATTTCAGGGAAAACCACTATGACATAATCAAAATTTGTGAAAAGTTCATTTAGCGTGTTACAGTATGACTGCCGCTAAAAGTCTATGGTCTGCCACTATCCTGTGTGCACATAGACTGTGAAATCGGACTGGACTGATCGGGCTAATAGCGCTAATGTCACTATTGTGTTAGCCTTAAAGTGGAAGAGGTTGGAGCCAGCTTGAAAAGGCACCACCGGTCTCTCCCCACCGCTACCAGCCAGATTCCATGACAGAAGGCTCCTGATTGGTCAATTGTTTTGGCTCATATCTGGATGTATAAAGACAACATCACTATAGAAACATCAGGATCAGAGAGGGAGCTAAGCCGTAAGACACAAACGGTAATTGAATTAAGAGATCACGTTTCACTGAATGTCAATAGGAACCAGAGCGAGTTGTGGCAAAACTTCACCCATGAGCACTTCACTGTTAGGCTTCATTGAGCTAGGGGGGGGGGTCTGCATTGTCCATCTATATGCAGTCTATGTCTGTGTGCATTGTATCCCCAAATTTTTAATACAATGTTTAAGAAAGCAAAGACAAACCTTGAACAAATCCAGTTTCATAGTAATAAAATAACTTAAATAAAGGATTCAGTTTTACACCAATTGTGCGTTTGGTTCGACAGTTCCTACAAAACCAAAATCTGCCAAACTGCTTTGCGCTGATTCAAAGCTAAAGACGCCAACATGGTATGATCTTTTCTCTCCCTTTAACCACTGATACATGCGCTGTAGTAAACCGCACTCGTGGCGTCGGAGAGAGCTGAAATGAGCGGACTGCTAGCATCCTCACAACCGCTCCCACTAGCCATAACGGTATTAACGTCCCGGCTGACCATGCTCCCATTGGTGCTGCTCCGACTAAGTTTCGTCAGCCCGTATGCCTCCTCTCTGCTCCTGCGCATGAACTGGTCAAACTCGTGTCGATCAACCTCCGACCAGAAATCGTTAGCGGCTAGGTTGGGAATGTTGGACGTCAAGCTAGCGTGGTCCGTGTGCTGGATCGGGTTCAAAAACGTTGAAACGCTTGAATTTGCGCAACAGGTTTCAGGCGGAGGTGACAGCTGGCCCAGACTTGTCGGTGCAAAAGGATTGGGGTTAGCCGTTGTAGCAGGGTACATTTGGCCATAGTAGCTGGAAGAGCAAGAATCAGGGACGTGGCATTTGGCGGGATTCCTTAGCGCGATGTGGTGGCTTGGAATCTGGTTCACCCTGGACTCGACGTCAACCCTCGAACTTCTCAGAGGGCTTAGTGTAGAGCTAGCGCCGCCGCTCAAGCTAACCGTCTGTGCATTTTGACCGTAGCGATGGCCGTAGTGCTGGATTTGATGGTAGTTGTTCCATCCGCTTTCCTCTTGAGGGAAAAACACAGAATCACCAGCTCCATTGTCATCCAAGACGTCCAGGGGGGACATTTCAGGCGTGGGCAACCCATAGTTCTCCAGTTCTGGGTGTGAGGAGGGGTGAAGGTCTTGGAAGTGTCCCAGCGAAGGCAGCAGGTGGTGGGGATGGCCGTGGTGGGAGGAGTGGGAGCCTGGATGTCCGTATGAAGGGGGTAGGTTGTCTCCCATGCCCAGGCCGGTGGCTCCTCCCTGGGCAAAGCTGTGGAGGAGGATCCCTGGCTCTACGCGCTTGAGTTTCTTGGTGGTTTTCTTGCGGCGAGGGCGGTACTTGTAGTTAGGGTGGTCCTGAAGGTGTTGGACCCTCAAGCGCTCGGCCTCCTCCACGAAAGGGCGCTTGTCGCAGGCGTTGAGGGATTTCCACGACTGTCCTGCAGAGCGAAAAGGACACGTATTCATTATTGTGTTACATTTTTACAATAATAGTAAACACATCCATTAGTCTTCAGATAAAACAGAAACTCGTTGGAAAGATGGCCTCGCTCCAAAGTTAATTTGTGACATGTTAGTGACGTCGGAACTTCAGACTCAGGACAACTCTTTTAACCCTTTAATGTCCACTCCTTGAAGAAAGCAATGTATTTTTTTTTCTATTTTCTAACATTTTTTTTTTCATAAGCCTTTACCAAATGGTTGAGATGCAGTTTGATGGTAAAAGTGCCTAAAACCAAGTGAGATGCCCCAAAGAGGGAGATTTTAGTTCCAATCCTGCTTCAAATAGAGACTCAAATAGTGATTTACTAAATGGTTGTGGAAACCATTAAAGGGTTAAACATACTATCATTGTTTATGATTCTATGGGTTTGTGATTTGAATTATTTTTTTCTTGTTTTGTGTAGCATCTTGAGTTCATTGTGTCTGAACTGTGCCACACTTTCCCAGGGGTCCATAACAGGTCGTTTCTTTCTGCTTGTGAAGATCAATGCAATAATGTTTTTATAATTTTTTTTATATAAATGAAAAATATATAAAGTTTTGTATCTACCTAAATCACGACATCAGTTATCTCGAAGGACTTTACAAAACTGTCCATTCGCCAACACAGATCAGATGTCATTATTATTCCAATCAAAGTATTTATATGGCATGTTAGAACAAACAAACAAAGCCAAAGTGCGGAAAAGTACAATCCATAAATGAGCAAAGATCAAGATATAAATCATTACAAATGCAAAAAGATGAGTACACAGCCATATAATAAAATGTCTGACAATATAATACAATATTTTACCGTGAACTCTTCCGGTTTCAGTTCCGCCAAATCTTCTTGTGCTCTGTTTAAGCTAGCAATCAGCAAATCATTTTTCCTTTAAATAAAACTATGTTAGCGTTTTTGTTTTTTTTGAAGGACATCAAGTAATTGCTGTGCACCCATGAAGCGGCATGTTGGGGGAGTGGTTAGCTCTCTCACTTCTCATCAAGAAGGTTTTGGGTTTGATTCCACCTCCAGACAGGGCCTTCTCAGATTGCATTTTCTTCCTGTGTCTGCACAGGTTTCCTCTGGGTGCTCCGGTTTCTCCTACCTCTATACACATAGCTCCCCTCTCTCTGGGGCCAGGACTCTCCAGACAAAAAGATTCTAAAATCTCTGTGGGACTTTCCCGGTTAAATGCAGGTCAAAAAGAACTTCCTACAGGAACTGCACCAATGGATCTAAAACTATTTTGAGCTTCTGAACAACAAAAGTAAATGCCATGAAAACTGCAAAAAGTCAAAACTCCACATAATGTATGATCCACCTACACTGCAAAGAAATGATGTGATATGAGGTGTTAAATGCAAATTCTTTTTTTTCTTTTTTCCTTTTTATCATTATCTGAGAAAATTCTGTCTTAAAACAAGATTTGCCAATGGAAAGCCATTTAGTCCAATTTAAGAACGGTTGATTTTTTTTTTCCATGGGGAGACATTTGTTGTTTTAAGGTAGTCAGAATGTGCTTAAATTAAGATGCATTTTGCCAATTTTTAGACATTTTTAATTTATTTTTCATAACTTTTTGCAATGTTTGAGACAAATGTGGCTGCCATATTCAAGACACAATAAAAACTCTACAACAAATCATTTTCTCCTTACTACACTCTAAATGAATGTATTTGGCTTGGCTTAGAGTGCTGACCTCGCAACCCGGCAATGAATAATGCAGGAATGGATAGATAAATCTAAGCTTGTAATGAATAACTACATTTTAAAATAACTCCTAATACTAATAAAAACTGCTCAATAAAAGAACATAAATGCCTCTAAATTCTCTGTTTTTTAGACTAGCAGAGCTCCTTTTGCTGATTTGCAACATGCAGTGAGTGGTCTGAGGCTAATATTTATGTATTTATTTATTTGTATTTTCTATCTGTACTTGACGAGTTCAAAACATAACCAAAACAAGATACTCAAATATATATATGTATATATAAATACATAACAAAAGCACAACAATTAATAAATAGTGATGTTTATTTGAAGTACTGTGTCCATGGAAATGTATTGAGCCTGTAGATTGTTGTCCCTCAGCTTTAAAAAGCCTGGAGAAAGATATGTGTATTTTGGATCTACAGCCTCAGTCTTGGATATACAGCCTCAGTCCTGGTTCTACAGCCTCAGTCCTGGTTCTACAGTCTCAGTCCTGGTTCTACAGTCTCAGTCCTGGTTCTACAGCCTCAGTCCTGGTTCTGCAGCCTCAGTCCTGGTTCTACAGCCTCAGTTCTGGGTCTTGGATCTACAGCCTCAGTCCTGGGTCTTGGATCTACAGCCTCAGTCCT
Source organism: Pomatoschistus microps (assembly GCA_029875035.1). NCBI lineage: Eukaryota > Metazoa > Chordata > Actinopteri > Gobiiformes > Gobiidae > Pomatoschistus > Pomatoschistus microps. The sequence continues at coordinate 101 of JAPMNZ010780147.1, read as the reverse complement.
GGATCTACAGCCTCAGTCCTGGTTCTACAGCCTCAGTCCTGGTTCTACAGCCTCAGTCCTGGGTCTTGGATCTACAGCCTCAGTCCTGGATCTACAGCCTC
>JAPMNZ010773567.1:0-11397 GCA_029875035.1 Pomatoschistus microps | reverse complement strand
TGTGTGTGTGTGTGTGTGTGTGTGTGTGTGTGTGTGTGTGTGTGTGTGTGTGTGTGTGTGTGTGTGTGTGTGTGTGTGTGTGTGTCTAATCCTATAAACCAGGCTAATTAATCTCCCATATATGTCCCGTCAGTCTCTGCTGCAATGGTGTTTGAAGTACATAATTTATGACTACAGAGAATGTTTCATTAGACTATAAAGAGCTATAAATCCTTTATGGTTGTCTTTATAAGACTGGGTTTTCTTCTCTTTTCCTATTAAACCATACAAATATGCGTATATTAGTCAAGTCCACGATTTTCTAAAAGATCATGTATGCTAATCTCTCCATATGTTGGGTCTTCTTCCCGCAAACAGCTAATTTTGTTAACGTTACAAAACTGAATTACAACACACAGTCTAACAAGGATGAAGACCTAAAGCATAACTGCTGTTGCTTTCATCAGATCATGTTATTGTTTTCTACACGAGTGAATGTATTTGAAAATCAAATAATTGTTTTCATTATTTAAGATATTGTTACTAAATGCTCCCAAATGTACATACAAAAATCACTTAGGGCTACATTTATCAATCCAGATACTTGATTTACCCGAGGTATAATTTTTTATTTGTGGATCGGAAAAGTAATTTCTCCCCTAAAATTTATTTGTAAATGAGACTATTACTTGAGAAGATTGTAGGGTTTCTAAAGTATAGTCAACAAATGCCATTTGGATCACAGATGATCAGTTCAAGAAGTGTCGGATTGAGAAAACTTTAAAGACAAAGATTTCTCGTTCAGGCCGCATAATTCCGACCTGAAAGTTCTGAGACTGCCCTAAGGGGCTGTGTTTGGTGGGGTCACACTGTCCTCGAGCATGGGAGAAGTGTCTGGCAAATGTGACGATGTGACGACGTCGATAGTAGATAGATAGATACTTTGTTGATCCCCGTCGGAGAAATTCAGGCGTCCAGTAGCAGCAAAAACACATCCATCCACACAAACAAAACAAATAAATTGATGATTCTAAAAAGTTAACAATAGTAATAATAAGCAACAGCACTTCAGGTCACAGCAGCAGAGATGCAGTAGCTCCTTGGTTCGGTCCATTTTCTCTGCTCTCTGCTCTGATCCAAAGTAAAAAGCTGCCGTTTCGGGCGCATTCACAAGTAAGAAAATAAAATTTAAAAAAGTATTGCGATATTCGGGCCACGATTCAATATTATTGTGATTCTTAACATACAGCGATACAGCAAATATTGCAATAATATTCTCTGATATAATGCAATCCATGACCCTCATATTATTTACATTACAAAAAATTACGAAAATTAGTCTGCTCAAAAACCTTATGCTTGAACATTCAGGGCACAGAACCTTGTTACAGAACAATACATAATTATTCTCTGAATAGGTGACCTCTCACATGAATGGTGAGCTCACAGCACATCGCTTAAAATATTCAAATACAATAGACGAGGGTCATAAAAAGCAGACATAATAGAGTAATTTAAACCTCAGAATAATCTTCTAAATAAGCAATATGAACTTGCTGTTTAATGAATGCACGAAAACAAATCACCGCAACAAGCACCACCTTGTGGATGTAATGCACAATTGTACATTACCAGTGTAAACTCTGAGAAAACACAACACCGTATCAATTTAATTCCGCACCCAAAATATCACAATACTGAACAGAATAGATTTTTTTCCCCCACAACTGCAGCCAACACAACCAAGAGTCTGGACCAGGACTGGTCTTGAGTCAAGTTTTTTCCAGGATAAAACAAGGATTAGACGAGGGGCCAAAAAGGTCTGACTTAGTTTGATATACATAAAAACTCTTACTACTCATAATATCCCAATGGATTGAAGTGATAAATAATGAAAATAACTTTTTTGCATTTGGTGGTGAATTCGCTGTGTTTCATGCTTGAGTTCCATTTTTGGGTTTCAGAATGGCTGTGGCAGCACCTCAGGCTGATCGGTTGAGCAGCGCCTCGGCCGCTGTGTTAATTTACAAAGTAGTTCCCACCTGCTGATAGTAGAATGATAACTTACCAGCCTATGTCATCAAAGTTTGAATTTGGTTCAATTTTGCTGCATGTTGAATTTCGCCCAGTTTTGCACCCTGGGCTTTTGTGAGCACAAATGCTGACAACGTTGAAGTTTTTGCTCAATTTTCTGTTGAGTTCCTTAGAATGTTTCTGAAAAAAATTGGTAGTTATTTCACTTTGCTGTTTGAGAACTACTGAAATGATAGCAGTGACACATATGTTTGACTTAAAAGTTTGGTTTAACAATCTTTTTGGTGTAGCCTTCTCCATCTCTCCAGGTGTGAGTCAAGCTGAGGCTATTTGGACTTCCACATGACTTTTTAGCCATGCCAGCAATATACCCCACTGCGATGATTAGACGGCCACAATCTAGCGGGTCAACCACTACTGCTGGGTCATGTGAAGCATCAAGCGTGGGGAAGGCAACTGGGAGGAGCAGATGGTTGGAGAGGCAAGTGTTTGTGTGACAAAATGTAAAGAGATTGGAACATACGGAGGCGTAGAAGAAAGCCAAGAAGAAGGCAGGTAGTGAGGAACAGAGTGAGCATATTAAGGCAGCAGAAAAAGAAGAAAAAAAGAAAACAAGACAGGCAGTGAAATGAAGATGTTATATAAATGCCCCATCTGCTGGCTAATGGGACACGCATCTCATCATCCATCTCCTCAAGAGCCCTGTTTGCTCTCGCCATTAAAACGTACGCAATAAGACAAGTGGACCCCACATTACGACGTGCACCTCTGTGACTGCTCCCACCCAAATGTGAATTGGTGCAATTGGGGCCAGCTTATAACAACGGCAGGCAGATGTGTTTGTCATGCTCCAGCAACAAAATGAAATAAATGTGCTGCTGTCTGCGTAAAGTCACTCCTCCTCCAAATGAGACCCTGAACCATTTAGCACAGAGATGTATTTTGATCGTTTGTGTATGTATAAGAGAGAAGGTTACACATAAATACAATGTTTTAGAGGAATTCTATATGTTTCAGAAGCCAAGTCTCAAAAGGTACAGAGTGTTAAACCACAGTAAGTGAACATTCATAGATTCATAGGTTCTGTACCACTCCAATTAAGGCCATTCCTAATTACACTCTTCATGGGAATATTGATGTTGTCATCAGTAAGTAATTGAAAAATGTGAGGGTTGATTGGCATTATATTACAACTTTAATGTACATTGCTTTTTTCCATCTGTGTGCTCATTTTGGTCAAATGAAATTCAGCTGTGTTCTTTTTCTTGGCAACTGTTGCCCACGCTGACAATTTGGCTCAAAATCAAGTAATCCTTTTCCCCAGACATATTTTACGCATGGACAAAATATCAGCCTATATATAGTTTTAAACGACATACTTTCTTTCAAAGATACAGTGAAAAATTAACAATCTATGTCTGTAAACTGAGTTGTCCTCTTTTAATGAAATGTCATACTAGAAAATAATATGAGTATACTTTAAAAATGATTGATAATTCAGTAGACTGTGTGACTACAAATTATAGCTGGTTAAGTATCATACGATAAGATTTATTTATTGATCTCACACTGGAGAGATTTTCATGTCACTTATGGCATAGATAGATTGACTCAGATGTGCAAAAGACAGAAGTGTGCAAACATGTTAAAGGTTAAAAATATAATCTGTGCAAGAGATAATGATGTAAATGAAATGTTGTATAAGAGGATTTCCTACTTCCGGATGGATCATCAAGACTATTGGTCCTCCCAATTGGCAATCATTCTGGTGATACGTGCTTGTCAAATAAGACCAGAGAGTTTTGTTTGAAAGTGGAGAGGGCAGTTCCTTCCTAAAATTTAGAAAAATCCTCCCCTTTACCTTTAAATTATTTTTCATAATTCCCAGTAATTATTTGAGCTGTATAAAGAAACAGACACAATCATTCCTGCTCATGCTAATCAGACCCTTGTGGGAAGGTTTTTTCTGCAATTTGTCTCAAAGTTTGGTGTATTTGGACTCATGCTGTCATTGTTTTAATGTAAATGAGATGACAATGACATTTCTGGCACAGCGCGACCATGGTAACAGCTCAAAATAATGTAGTGGTTTTGCGGTGAATTGTGAGAACGGAAAATGACATGACAGCTGTCCACCCATTGTAAAACATCTGCATAACCCCCACGCTCATAGCAGTTTGCACTAAGTGACTCCGTGGGGGGCCGGAATGCACCTCCTGACTTTCATGAATGTATCAAAGGTTGAACGATAGCGTGGTTGCGTTTTATTAATTCTTTATCAATTGTACATTCAAAGTGTTGTGTTAAATGAATTAAGTCAATTAAATCTAACAATATTGTGGGACTAAATTGGCTTTATCATTGTCATTCCTGGTGCCTCCTGAATGTGAAAGCCAGATTTTATCAGACCCTTAAAGCTAAGCAGAGCAGGGCCTGGTTAGAGCTGTGATGGGAGACCTCTGGGAACACAAGTTGTCTTAGTGAGGTGGCTGCGGCTGTAAAGTCCCAAACGGTCGTTGTGTCCCTATAAAGACACTGGAACATTGCCTAGAATTAGTCTGGTGTGTGTGAATGGTTGGTGGTGGTCAGAGGGGCCAATGGTACATAGTCTCTCAGTCTTCCCCAAGGCAGCTGTGGCTACAGTAGTAGCTTACCTTCATTGTGTATGCAGTGAATTAATAATGTAATTGGAAGGGACTTTGAGTTTCCAAAAAGTGCCTCTTACAACAGATGCATAATTATTACTATCATTATGAAATAAATCCAACATGTTATGTGTGAATTATGTGTAAAAAAGTTTCTCATTGGTACATAGTTATTTATTATACCCATCACTTTATGTCTTAGACGGTACATTTATTAGTTAACCAATTTCAAGATCTGTTTCAGAACTTACACGGTTCTGTGATGTAAAATATTGTCCTTTTCGTGTTTATATTTTTCTACTGAACCTGATCTGTGCAATATATTTAGTTTGGCTATTTATCTCTTTGTTCATGTGATTTATAGATGGAATTTTCTGCAGAAATCTGGACAGATTCGGTCTTTTGGCTTTTTTTAGCTTCACTTAGTTATCTCACCGTCACTCGTGTTTCTTCTGAGCCCTGCAATTAGGAAGGATGAGTTTGAGTATTCCTCAGAAAAATGTAAACTAGAAGTGAACACAATGTCCCTTTTTACAGTTGTTGAAGAGAAACAGTCAAGCCGTATGTAGAATTCTGTCTGTACATGCAACATTGGGGCCATGTTGCTTTGAGGCGAGAGAGTTAGCCCCTCAGCTAACATGCCACTCTAGTGAGGGCTCTGTGATGCAAGACTCATCAAAATATCCATTCATTACTTTCTAATCTTTCCAAACAATGGCTTGGAATCATTTTAAAATTACCTTGGATTGTTTTACCCTTGCATAAGCAAAGCAATTACAATTTACTGTGACCCACCTTGAGTATGGGCTTTGACCCAATCTTTGCTGGCAGTAGTTGAAATAATTGAAGCACATTTCGTTCTGTTGCCGGGAGATATTTTGCTCGTTTTCCCATCACTTGACACTGTTTCTGAGTCTCCACTTGTGCTCATTAAATCCCCTCTATCACTCTCTCTGCCCGGTCCTTATTAAATATTTTTACACCTCTTTTCATATTATAACTGCTGCTCACCTCTTTGGCAGCATATGGTACCGACCTCACCCGCTCCACTAAACGCAAAGTAAAATCACTCTTTGACTCACTTCATACATTTTTTCTCCCAATTAGTTTTAGCTGGTATCTAATACACATTATCTATGCTGTGTGTGTGTGTTGTTGTTGTTTTTGTCTGAATATAAACTGATGGCCTCATTATTTTCAAAGCCCGCCTTCATATCTGGAGGGGGCGGTATCATTATTCACTATTTACATTCATGAGCCCTTTTCATTAGAAAGACCTCTCCGCAATGCCACCCACTGTACCCGGTTTACATACTGTCCAGCCACCTGCAGTGATAATAATGCCAGGCAGCCATCTTGTTTGTTCAAAGCAACACTGTTGCATTATGAGATTTAATGAACTGCTTCCTTTCCTCTTTTTGTTTCTGTTTCTCTACTTGTAACTGTTGCATATGGAGCAGTTCTTATCTGAATAAGCATAAGATAATTGGTGGACAAGTTTAGCCTGTGAAAAGAGAGCGAGGAGAAAGAGAGGGTGTCTTGTTGGAAAAAAACCAGACTGAAGAATGGTGATATCTTTGGCACAAAGGCAAGCTTCAAAGCAATGTCAAACCAAACTGACGGTTATTTTTATTGCGAAAGCAAAGCAGATATTACAATCTTCCCCACCTCTTTGCTCCTATCGAAACTCATATAACATGTCGTTATTACACTTCAGACAAAGGTTCACATACTAAATAATCAATGTAATGTAACTAAATGCGATGTGTAAAATCAATTGGAGAGGATGTTTTCTATGTACTCTGTGTGCTAATGTTCCACACCAGGTTACCCTGTCCATTAAATATGTTTTAGTATTGATTCTAATCATCAATAACTAAAAATGACCCTCCGGGTTTAAGGCCAGGTCAGATTTACAGCCATGTAGATTGAAAGGTCTTATTAATACTTTACAAATCAAATTCCTGCTTCTAGCCCCATACACATACATACATATACACATATTGTAATTGATCTGACTTATTATGATTTAACATGATTTTGATTTTGTGGGTCTGTCTATAGTTTATAGTGTGTGTGGAGCTATACACTCTACTGTGGGTGAGGTTGCTTTACTGGGGGTTGATCTGGCTGGAAACTTAGACTGGTTTTATCATACATCATACAAAGAATCATGCAAAATGATAATTTGTAGATGTGGTCAACATGTTTGGATGAAATATATAGATGTTGACAATAAAAATATAATTATTCACATTTGTTGATCTGTTTCTCCAGTTAGATAGAAGAATGATCCGCACAGATATCTCAAATCTGGTCCCTTGTGATTCTTTGGATACCAAAACTGCCCGTGTCATCTGTCGTACATTAAACAAGCACATTTATCTACCGGTTGTTGTCAATTTATGGGTAATGGTCTAAAATGTAAAATGTTTGATAGAATGTTTTTAAAAAGAGATCAAATAATTCACATAAATAAAGAAAGGAGTTTGAACAAAACATCACTCTCTCAACAGATTTTAGTATTTTTTAGTATTCTCTTTTTATCTTAGACCAAATGTATGATCAACCTAAACCTAAATGACAAGCTTCTTCTGATTCTAGTTTTTGCATGTACTGGTATCAGGGCTTGAACATCACCTCCAGGGTCACTGGCTGCTGCAGTGTGAAATTATTCGTTTAATTCCAGCTCCTATTGAGTATAATGTCTCATTTACATTTTCTTCCCGCGACCAAAGCCTTTCGTTTGCATTTCTCCCTAAAGTCAAACTCATTGCTTTTGCGTTCCCTTTCAGCCGCCCAATCAGTTCTGCAGTCTGCGCCGCACTCATGTGAAGGATGAGCTGTCAGCCAATACCGGTCTGCCTTGGAGCAGATGCTTATGTGTGATTGGACGATGTTTATGGAAGCCATCGCTATTTGGACTTCCGTTTCTCTAGTAACCACCACACTCAAAGACTATGTTTTATGTTAACATTTGCAACACAAGGGTAAGATGTTATGGCCCCAGATCTTTAGTTCATTGTTCTTTTGTTTCAGTTTTGATTCTTTCTGTCTGTGGCTAAATTGTCCTGTCTCTCAGTCATCAACCTGGCTATTCCTGGCTCTCTGATTGGTAGATCAGCTAAACACCTGACCCATCTCATACCTTCACCTGACTACCTCCCGATTGAAGTGTAGCTACGACGGGTGCGTCTGGCGCGTGGGCTCCTTGGGTATCTATAGAACCAGAGCAGATATTAGCATAGTATTTTTTTGTGACACAAAAGCACTGCTCGAATCAGGGCCAATGCATGAGCTCTTGCATCCTCTCAAAAGAATTTTAGATTATTTTGTTGTCTTAATTTTTGTTTCATGTTTGGACAATTGCATTCCACATCAGTCATATCAGTTTTACGCCTGGTGTCCTCTGACTTTGATGGTTTAGATGGTTGATGTTTTTAGATGGGATGGAAACCTCAGCTCTCAACCATATTCGTTAATCATATTCTCCATTTCCACTATATGCTCAAAATCATCACAATAACCTTAAAAAATGCTTGCGTCAATCCCTCATAGCTTGCACTGCGGTGACGGTGTGGTGGTCCATGCTAAGTTAGAAAAGGCCAAGCATTGGTCAAATGCAGTCATGTCTTGACATTTACTTGAGGCTGTGTAAGTTTATGCTGGTTGTGATTGACAGCTGCCAGAGGGAGCTGTTTTAGAGGTGCTTACAAACAAAGACTGGGTGAAAACATTTAGGATAAATGTCAGTCAGTGGGAGTTTTATCAAAGCATTGTTTGCTCTCAATTAAAGATGAATGTATAGAGGCAAATATGTTTCACACTAATTTAAAATTTCCCTGCTGTAGCCTTTACCAACATGTCTGTGTGAACTCTTTATATGAAAAAGACTGGCAGCAGCAGCAGCGTGTATGTATTTTATGTTAAGAGGGAAACAAAAGGTTTTCAAAAAGGTGCCTGCAGTGTTTTGTTCTATTTGTTTTAAGAAAATAACGGTTTATCAGAAAAGACTCCAACTGCATGTTTGTGTTTTCCAGCTTTTGTTTCGTGTTGTTTTTGCAGCACGAGCAGAGAAGGTGATTAATCCTTGAATGAATTATTTTCCTGTCATGCTGTATCACTGATAAAGATGTGTACCTCCTGAATGGCATTTGGTAATTTTAATTTCAAATCAGGCTGTGAACTTGTTAACTCTTGGAAACGTCTATTTTATTTTTTTGCATTAAAACAATCAGGCTTCATTGTTCCCCTTTACCTGCTCTTTTCATTTGCTCTAATCAGCGCTGCTCCTCTCGGTGTTGAACTCTATTACATATTCTGCCTTGCTAATAGTTGGCTTCTATTATTGTGTTTGTGCATATGTTTTTTCATTGTACTGGTCAATTTAGTGAAGGGCAAGATCTAATGCATTCAGGGTGTGTGCAAGTATAATTGGATCCGAAGCAGTGTTGGGAAAGTTCAATTAGAAAGTGTTTTTACTAAGACTTGTTATTTTAGACTCTAATCTCAAAGTGTCTAAACCATCACTGCCATATTCTTACCAAATACCATATATTAGGAGTGGACTGACCACATAGTGTTTGCCTAATGCAGAAGATGATGTTTTTAAAATAAGATAGCGAGTGCCAATTTCCTTATATGGGCGTTTGTTTTGATGGGGTTAGCTTTGTGCCATAACAGGGGCAAATAGGTAACTAAAATGGTTGCTAAGAAAAGCTGAAGTTTCACCCATTAATGACATTATCTGGTTGGTCAATCCTCATATTGCTCATTTATTAATTTACTAAACCACAGATTTTAAGCCAAAAATTGTGGGGATGACTCAAACGGTTACTGAGCTAGAGGAGTTTACTTTTCAATGTAAGTTATCCCGTGTGCTATCCTCGGCCACAGTGTGTAAGAAATACCCTCGAAAATATGTTTTGATTATTTTTCCTTACTTGACCTGGATCATTCAGACGTATTTCTATTATATTTTTAATCATTGCTTTCTTGTCATCTTGAGGGTAGCACAAGGAATTTATTAGGATCCAGAGCGAGTTAGAGAAGAACTTTGTCCATGGCTTTATTGAGCTAAAGGATTAGTATTGTCCATCTATAAACTCTGTGTACGTCTAAAAGTTTAAGTACAAAAATATGAGTTTAGAAAATAATGTAAATGTAATTTTGCTGCCCCTCCTCATTCCAAAAGGTTAGCCTCACCTCAGAGAAAGCGTCTCAAAGCGTGCGGTCAAAGTTAAGAAATATAATGACACTAAGGGTGTCATCTTGTTAGAATACATTGTTAGCTTTGAAAGTGGCACTCATATATTACTGCCCTGATTGAGAAGGTTAATTTAGAAGTAAAAAATGATTGTCCTCTTAAAGAAATTGTTTCATGGAGTAATAAATGAAAGGTGCAAGACATCCTGCATCAAAGTGGGGAACACACAGTATAGCAGACAACCAATCATTCCATCATAATAAAAACTGATTCTTTGACTCTAGGAAAACCATTCTCTGCTCACACAAGCTGAGCTCAAGTTCAAATCGAAGTAAATCTTCAGCAATAATGTGTCGCAGTGCTTCTTGTGTTTCTAAGCTGCTGCTCCTTTAATGGATTACTTTAATTTCTGCACCACATTATTTAAGACAGCCCTTTAATTACCCCATGTCTTTTCAAATAAATCTTCATGTGCAGGTGGAACACACTCCCACGTTCTTGGCCTTTGCATTTTCTCGCTCACTCCCACTCCTCCTACAACAGTGGTCATTTACATCAGAAACATATTTCCGTGTTGTTGGATAAGGGGAGCCTTTGGCAGGTTGTTAAGATGACTCATGGGTTTAATTTGAACCCAAAATGGGATGCGTTCACTCGCCAGCATCTTTCCAGCCTGCACGCCCGCTACTCGTTTAAAAAGCACAGTTCCAGCTGGATACGGCCCATAGTGAAGCTGTTAATGAGACACATGAGCTGTAAAGTAACAATGAAATTCTCTTGTTTTTCTTGTCAGACTTGTTGGCCGTGCCCAAACATCCGTACGCTGCCATGGAGAACTGGGGCCTGAGCGTCTTTGTGGAGCAGAAGATCCTCCTGGACGCAGAGGTGTCTTCATCCTCGTACCAGATGGAGCTGACCATGGTGGTGGTGCACGAGATCTGCCACCAGGTAGGCCATACACACCAAGGGAAAGCAAGTTATTCTGTATAGCACTGCTCATACACAAGGCAACTAAAGGCAACTCAATGTGATCAACAAAACAAGAAACATTTAAAATCAAACTAGGTATTGAAATCATTTATAATCACAGTACATTCAAGAGTGAAGATACAATCATTCAGTTGTATGCACAGCTAAACAAAACTGTTTTTAACCTGGATTTGAACATTGTAAGAGTGGAGGCCTTGGAAGATCCCACATTTTAGCTGCATAGTTCTGAAATGCTGCCTCTTCTTCATATTTAGTCCTGCCTCTGGGCGCCAGCAGAAGGCCAGACACTATGCTCCTCAGAGTCCAAGTTGGTTCATCTGGTACTAACATTTCACACCATAATAGAGATCAGGAAATGCAGCACATATGTCATCGTCCTGGACCAGTTCAATTTTCCCCACTTAAAGCAGCATTCATCTGAATCACAATTACTATTTTGGTTGACTTCGCACATTATATTAGAGCTGAAACAACTAATCGATTTAATCGATTAAAATCGATTATTAAAATAGTTGTCAACTAATTTAGTCATCGATTAGTTGC
>JAPMNZ010769607.1:0-10341 GCA_029875035.1 Pomatoschistus microps | reverse complement strand
TGCAGTATTCTAAAATGTACACGACTTTAGAAAAATGCTTGCAAATTATTCAACTGCTTTATGCAGAATATGATTACATACTTTGAATTAGTTGATTAAACTTTAAATATTGCATGCGGTTTATCAAAATGTTGTAGAAATGTGTTAACACACATTATTTAATTGGAGAATTTTAAATCTGTACAGATTATTTATGACAAAATGGAAAAAAAAGTTCCTAACTAACTTCTATTAGGTGTAGCCGTCAACTGTACATCAGAAAGTGGAAATAAGGACAAATATTTGAATAAAGAGTTGCGTTAGGATTAGTGTAAAACTTAAAAAGGCTTGTGATAAAGGCTATTTAAAAGGTTTAAATAAATACATTTAGAAGTAATAATGAACCATAATATGACAACAATCTAACCTCTTCAAACCCATATTCACTGCATGGCTTTCCAATTACCCATTCAATAATGTTTAACATGCATGCCACTGTTCCCTGCTCCTCTGGATGAAAAGCAGCAAAAACAATACTGTGATGAAGGCGGACAGTACGACAACAAACAAGGAGGATGCTATGTTGATACATCTGTTCCCATACAGTCTCTTCATGGGGTCCGCTGTTCAATCAGTCCATATTGTCCCCACTTTTTGCTTTGGTGCTTTCCGCTCAGGGCCGGGCTGTGCTGTGCTGTGCCGTCCTGGGACATTGAAGATCCGTGTGGGGAAAGGGGGGGGTTCTGTGATTCTCAGGACAGTTCAGACTTGCTGAGCGCGATGGCGAGCTCCAGATCTTCTTGCTCCTGCTGCGTTAGCCTTGCGAGACGCTCCTTTTCCTCCCTTTCGCTCTCGCGCTTTGCCCACTCGATCATGTCCTCCTCGGTCGGATACTGCCCAGTGATTTTACACATCCAGAAAGGCGTATGAAAGGTAAGGCAGAAAACGGACAAACACAAATAGAAAATGCATATAGTTATACGATCATACGAATAAATGATTTACGGATACATGCAAAACGAACAAAGAAAACAAATGTCTAAAATGGGAACTAAAAGCAGAAATATTGTTCATTACTATTGGTCATTGAAACCATTTATTTCCACCTGTAACCCCCTATGCCACTGCCAGAAGGAGTTGCATGTTTTGTTCACACATTTTAAAATACAAATTTAAGATTGTAAATAATATAATTCCACTTGAGAAATTGCCTAAACTTTGAAAACTGATGAGCATGATGTCTTACTGGTACAGTGACATCATGCTATTACAAAACTGAGATAGGAGGCACAGTTACATGTTTGTGCCAGAAGACCCTGATATTAGTGCGGATGGATATGAAAACAACTCCAGAACCGATTTTGTTGAGGGAAAGCTCAACCATGTTTAGCTTTTAACATGGTTTAACAAGTTCTGTAGCTATTTGTTGATAAAACGATGTTGGCTCATTGTCGACCCCAGTCTTAAATAAAAAACACAACATGTGAAACTAACAGCTTGCCTGACCAAAAATCTGAAAACAGTAAAACATTATTGACAGGTGTGAATAGCGAGCCGTCTGCACAGGCGCATGCACAAGGATCACATTCACTAACACAATGAGCGGGACAGAACATGCATTTATCACTACACTGACACAATGCTATGTGAATGAAACGTTTTAAAACAGTGAAAACATGCCATGACAAAAGGAACAAACACACAAACTTAAAATCTGCTTTTTCAAAAGCATAAATATAGAAGCTGGAGAAAGAGCCCTTGCTTTAACTCTTTATTGAGACTTGACAGAAAAGTGGAAATAAGAGAAGGTACAGCTTTCTCAATAACAGACATGGCCAGACAAGGGGGTGAGACTGTTGGCGATGATGATGATGATGATGACGGACAGAATGGCAGACATATGAATATTGGATAGGGTTACAGAAGTTTCATATGGGAAAATAATAATCCACAAGACAGAATATAGTTCTGCATGTGGTAAAGAGGAGCAGCAACAACAAAACAAAGACATGCACATGCAGGAGAAATAGTATTCAGACTTGTTACTACTTGTTTGTTCCAAAATTTGGTTTTTTGTTTTCACATTTTGCATAAGTTGTAAAAAGAAATGAAGAAAAAAATGCAGTATTTGAACCTAACTGTAAAAATACATTTTTGTGACAATCGGTTACCAAAATACAAGCAGATTTTCATCCATTTTCCCCCTATTGTTACACTATATCTCATACTTGTCACATCATTTTTTATGAGCTGCTCCTAAAAAAAGACTGAATGAAGGAAAGGGCATGCTCAACTAATGCATATGTCGAGTATAAGTTTAAAAGTTCTAAGCAGGATAGAGGAGAGAGCATGGTTACTCTGAGTCGAGTGATGCGGAGGAAGTAGAGGATTGGGAGGTGCTCACTTTGTCAAAGCTGGCAAATCGGTCAGCTTCTCGAACGTTGTGACGAGGAGGGGAGGAAGGGGCGAAGGGGTCAGCTAAAGGGTCCTTTGCAGGCAGGGAAGAGGAGGAGGAGGAGGAGGAGAAGTCACTTGAAGACTGCGGAAGGAAGTTCCCTCGTCGATGGAAAGAGTCTGAAGACTCAGTTCTGGAGATGGAGGATCTCTTACCTGAGCAAAGGCAGAATGTGACGTTAAAGTACATTACAAAGACCCATTATGCGAATCCACCACTCAAAGATAAACAGGTACTGTCCATAGGTATGGATCAGATTGGTTCGCAATCTCCCCTTAGTTACAAAGGGCCAACACAGTCATTACATATATACAGTAACAGTATACACATATATTTATTGTATATATACAGTACAGACCAAAAGTTTGCACACACCTTCTCATTCAAAGAGGATTTTATTTTCATGATTATGCAAATTGTAGATTCACAATGGAAGCATCAAAACTATGAAGTAACTCATGTGGAATTATGTATGAAAATATGTCTTATATTCTAGGTTCTTCAAAGTAGCACCATTTGCTCTGGTTACTGCTTCGTACTTTCTTGGCATTCTCTTGATGAGTTTCAAGAGGTAGTGACCTGAAATGGTCTCCCAACAGTCTTGAAGGAGTTCCCAGAGATGTTTAGCACTTGTTGGCCCATTCACTCTCTGGTCCAGCTCACCCCAAAACCATCTGGATTGGGTTCAGGTCCGGTGACTGTGGAGGCCAGGTCATCTGGCCCAGCACCCATCACCCTCCTTATTGGTCAAATAGCCCTTATACAGCCTGGGTGTGAATCTACAGTCAATACTCATGAAAAGAAAAGGAACTCATTGAAGTCATAGTTTGTGTCCAAACTTTTGGTCTGTTCTGCATCTATATTTTAAATGACTCAAAAAGGGCAAATGGAAAAGTCCTGGCTGTAGACTGCAGAGCATACGCAATTGTAAAAACTATTCTTCCAGGGGTTCAAGAAACTATTGGATCGAATCAAGTTCTCACACATTATCCAGTGGAGGAAAGTGGATTGGTACTTTGAAAGTGGATATTTTTTGCTCTTTCATGAGAAGATCTATGAAATCAATCAAGATCTAAGGTGAGGTTACAGGAGCAAATATGTTGTTTCTTCTGATAAAATGTAGTATACTTAATTTGAATAGTCAAGAGCAAAGAGCTACACGCGCTGGTGTCCCTCCTGACTGACCCATACTGACCTGGCCAGAAGAAACCAACCAGCCCCTAATGGAAGAGCCCCTACTCTTTACTGACCTGGAGGAGGAGGTGGGGGTCTAGTTGGTGTGCCTGTTTTAGGAGGAAGAGCTGGGGGCACATCTGTGCCGTCCTCTTGGAATATATTCTTATTGTTGATGCCAAAGTCTTCACCATTTGACTAAAGGGAACAATACATGATGTAAATAAAATAACAGTCACAAGGGTTAGGGTTTCATTTAGAGTTAACCCTAACCCTACTTAAAACAGTGCAGCATATTATCAAAGAATACCTTGGCTAAGGCACTAAAATCTGCAAAACCACCTCCAAATGATTCATTGCCAAATACAGCTGCGAAGGGATCTGAAGACAAAAACACCAATTACAAGATAGCTGTAAGAAATCTATGCGGAATGATAATAACAAATCATACCTGGATCTGAACAGGTGTTTACTGAAGTACCACCCGGAGCAAAGGGGTCATTCGCTGGAACAGTATCCTTCTGAAAAAATACATATACAATAAGTAATAATACTGCAACAGACTTAAGCCTAATAAGGATATTTCATGACGTACACACGTACTTACCACAGCCAAAACAGATGTAGGTGGAGAACAGCTGAAGGGGTCAGACTTTCCATCCTGAGAGCCAAAAGGATCAGCCTCAGAAAGGGAGTTTACGTTTCCTCCAAACAGATTGGAATCAGGCTCATGGTTTTCAGTTGAGCTAAATGGATCAGCCGGTGTCACTACTGCATTTGCTGGTTTGTTGCTGAACGGGTCTGAACTCACAGGAGTGGAAACAGGCAAGTCACTTTTCTTTGAAGCAAATAGGTCCGGTTCTGGGGCATCAGTATTAGAAGTAAAAGGGTCAGCTGATCCTGAGAAAGGGTCTTCTGAGGAAAACGGGGCACTTGAAGACTGGGCGAAAAAAGAGTCAGCAGCAAAAGGATCGGAGCCTTTAAACGGGTCTCCTCCGAACGGATCTACATAAAAAAGAAAAAATATATTGTGAATAAGATTAGTAGATCCTTTATTCGTCTCAGGGTCAGGAATTGTAAACAGAAGCCACAAGACCTCTAAGGAACCAATTATGGACATACCGGTGTATCAGTAGCCGACTAAATCAACAGATTTGACTAACTAGACATTTGATTTTTATAAATGTTGGATTAAATGTATTTTGGATGCTACAGCCTCCACTCAGCCACCAACTAATTTATTCAAATTGTACCTGATAAAGGCCTCTTAAATCTCATTTGAGTTGATATGATTTACTGCTAGTTGATATGATTTACTGCTAGTTGATATGATTTACTGCTAGAGTAGAACTCTATTCAATAGCAATCTTTCAATTGTAGAGAGGGATCTGGGACACAAAGAGCGTTAAGAATACCTAAAGCTGATGAAATGTCACAACAAGCAAAGAAACCAACGTCAGATCCGAAAAACAAATAAAAAGCTAGAACAGGCTGATACATATGTTGGCGGTTTGACTGAAAGCCTCACTGCCTCAGAATCCTTTATGACTGAATTGCAAGGGGATACCTAACTATGGGATTTCTTCATGTTTTTGGACTCAAAATGGAAAACAAATATATCTTGCTTTACAATGGTATTGGCAACTACAAGTAGTTACAATGGAAACCCAAAGTTTAAATATAATGTGTAAAAAGACACAATTTTTGTCTGTGTGAAAACAAGACTTTGGAGCAAGTAATTAGGAATCATTACATCTTCCAGTATTGTGGCATTGAGCCATAAAAGAATGTTGGTAAAATATCTAAAACTATGGAAAATATGGTTTTTACCTCAGGGATCTTTCTACATATAATAAATAACGGACAAATCACCTGCAACATCTGCTTTTCCAAATGGATCTTTGAAAGGATCCTCTACAAAAAAACAAAAAAGGTCATTTGAATGTGGAATATTGTGAAAAATGTAAATTGAACGTACGGTCAGTAAACGGGTCTGATCCAAAGAAGTCCATCACAGGCAAAGGAGGGGGGTTGGTTTGTGGCGGGGGGGGCGTGGTAGAAGGTGAAGGCTCAAATGGTTCAGCCTCTGGAAGATCTGAATCTTCTTTAATATCTGCCTCAATGGACTCAATCTGAGGTAAAACACAGAGTGTGATCCAATATAATCAAAGTTCAAGTTCAATGTAATGTATAAAATATTATGACAAGTACATTTGTTATTGTTTGTGAAATTGCTTTGGGCAAATCCTCATCTTCTACAACTTCAAGCGAAACGTCAGGCGTAGAACTTGTTTGTTCCTGAAAAGTTAAAATTCAAATTACATGTTGTGATATCTCATAGTTCAAGAGTCAAACAATATTATTTGGATAATACAGCAGTACCTTTTCAGTGTCCCATGGTTTTGAAAGGCTTGCAAAATTATTGTATAAATCTGACGAGGCTAGACTAGTGTAGAGATCATCTAGGGCATCTGGTTTACTCTTTTCTTCATCTGGACTTGACTCCTCTTTACATTCTTCGTCTTCTGCTGCTGCAGCTTCACTGACTTTGGTTTGTTCTGTCTGAATATTCAAGTGAACTACTGGAGGCTCCACTTTCAGGTCCTTGGGCTGATCCTCCTCCAGAAGGTCCTGTTGAAAAGGATCTGCTAAGTGCATATCTGCGGTGGAACCTGCTCCATTCACCAACACAGGCACTGGAGAGCCGTCTTCAAGAGCTCTCTTCCAACTGAGTTGAGCCGTGACTGACCGCTCCTCGATTTGAAGGTCATTCAGTTTCTGCTGAACCTTAATGAAGACATCAAGTGAGATTTCTACAGTTTTGCAAAACAACACATTTTAGTAGTCAGACAAACTGACCTGTCCAACTTGTGTGAAGGAGTCTCTCACCGACTCCTGCAGAGGCGTGAGCTGCTCTTTAGCAGATTGCACTTTCTCCTGCAGCTTTCGGCTCTCTTCCTGCAGAGCAAGCAGCTCCTCTCTGGCCTGGACCAGCTCCTCCTCAAACTGACTGATTCTATGTTCCTGCTCCTCATGCTCAGACTGCAGTGACGTGATCTAGAAAACATTAATTTAAATGCGGGCAGTAGATAACAGATTGAAGGGATAAGTGAGGCAAAAAATAATAAATACACGTTGGTGCTCCTGGTTTGTTTGCTGTCGAATGAGAGACAACTGATCTTCCAGAGTGGACTTCTGCTGGTCCAGCTCCTCCAGTGCATCCTGGACCTTCTGTCGCTGACTTTGAAGTTGTGACAGCTCCTCTGTCTCCTTAGCAACCTCCCCTTGTAAGTCCTGCACACCCAAAGCAAAATCTAGTACGGTTCTAATCTAGTAGACATTCATATTGCACTCAGTTAAACACAAATAAGATTGTATCGGACAACTTGACACAATCAGATAAACAATAATACATGACATTGTGGTTTAAATGACTATTCAGATGAAAGAAACCTGACCTGAACCTCTG
Source organism: Pomatoschistus microps (assembly GCA_029875035.1). Lineage (NCBI taxonomy): Eukaryota > Metazoa > Chordata > Actinopteri > Gobiiformes > Gobiidae > Pomatoschistus > Pomatoschistus microps. Next base: position 3,265 of record JAPMNZ010769607.1, on the reverse strand, counting down.
TCGTTCGTTGTCTGATAGCCTCCTCTTTCTCCTTGATTTCCTCCTCCACTGTGCCTTTCTCCCTGGGAATCCATCAAATGAGGAGTATTAAGCAGAGAAACTTAACGCTGACCACCTCTCACAACCCACTTTTGAATCTCTCTCAAGGATGAGAACCAATAGTAAAACGGGTACCCGCATGAAATCAATATCAGCAACATGGTTATACTAATAATACAGTTACAGGTTATTATAACATAAATAATGTGTTTTCCTCTGAGAGGGCCCAATAGAACGTAACTGGGCATTTTCATACATTTTAAGTGATGTAAGGCACTCTGTCTACAAATGTACCCTCATGATAAGCTTTCCATCATAAAGTGACTTAGTCCATACTTTTGTAATTCCACAATCTCATTACTGAGGGAATCCAGCTCCTTGATAGCAGTGAAATCAGCGGCCAAATTATTCTGAAATAAAAGTACATTATTGTTCAATCAAGAATTGTAAATGTAAACATTTCAGTGTAGTTAATGAGGTGTAGAGTAAAACATGATTCTAATACCTGTTTTATGTTCAGCCGATCCGAGGGAGGGATCATCTCTGGAGTCAGGCTCTGGGGAGGCTCTAGTCCTTTTGTCAGCTTCTGGTTGATTAGATGAATAGCCAAAGCAAACTGTTCTCGGGTGAGTTTTCCTACGTCTCCAATGTCGCACAGTTCCCTGAGAGTCAGACAGACAGTTATGAGCTTTACATAAAAGTAAAGATTTTCACCTCAGGCAGTCACTATTGTTGACTTCACTGGGCATAGGGCTCAATCATTATTGAAGAGCAACCATTGGCCTGAAGTCAATTCTGCTTGATTACTGTTTGATTGCTGTGCAGCACACTGAACAGTACTTAAACCTCTGATAAAGACAAAATATTCAGGAAACAGGAAACGGGGAAAAAAAAAAACAATCTCAAGGTTTTCATAATGTGTTATATTATAAGTTGAAAAGTAAACCGTACCAAATTCGCGCCAATGTGGCCGAGGGCAGCCCTGTCTTTAAAAATATGTCTCTGACTTCTGGTCCAGACACAAGTCCATCCATATCGGAGTCCGTCTTGGCAAACAGTTCATCGTACTTAGCTTTGTCGACTGGAGACACCACCCACTGAAAGAAGACAAGTTTAGATTACTTACTTTATCAAATATGGCATCCCATCAAAGAACCTACCTTCCCACTTGCATGGCCCTTGTTTTTCTTAAACACACATTGAACTAACCAATTCGAGATCATTTTCAAGTGTAGCTGAAACTTATCAAAGCAATCCCAAATGCTGCTGTGATGTACTCACTGGTACGGGTGCTGTTGTCTGGACAGGAGCCGGGGCAGGAGTTGAAACTGGGACAGATTTAGGGGGGTGGGGCAAGGTCTTTGAGTGGGAGGTGGCTCTGTCCTTTGCCGAGGGCGGTGATGGCAGCAGAGGCAGCACAGGAGGGGCCGAGGGTTTTTTTCTCTTTGAGGGTGGGACCAGGGGAGGCGGGAGGGACATTGGAACTGGCTCGCCTTCTAATGCTCTGTACACTAGATACATTGCCTGTTAGGGGAACATAACGAAAATAAACGTTACCATCTCGGCATCCAACTGTCCACTTCAAAAGATTCGCAAATCCACAAATGTGAGTGTGGAAAAGAGGGTCATAGATTTAGACTTAACACGCAAGCACATTCTAGATATTCTACCATTTGAAAATATGGAAAACTTACCACTGAAAATTCATCTCTGTCCAACATGCCATCTCGGTCAATGTCACTAAGCTCCCAAACCTGGCAAACAGTACAAATGAAAGGACATCAATCAAAGGTCAGGGGTGGTTAAAGTGGTCAGACTGTAAGGGCCACAATCTTTAGCGGTCGTCCTGTGACCCTGTGACACCCTGAGCTCCAGGGGTCAGACTACATCTTTTGGATTTCTATTAGGGCAATATGGGGAAAATAAGATTTTGATAACCCCCATGTTGATCTTGATGATTGATTTTTCTTTTTTTCCCACATAGAAAGAAACAAAACAAAAACATTCTGGTAGGCTCGGAAGGCTTGGATTCACCACCCGTCTATGAATTGAAATCTTGTGTTGTGCAGATTTACCCTTCCCAGGATGTCTACAGGCAGTTTGGAGTTCAGAAGTACAGGCTTCACTTTATCTCCTGTGAGCATCCCTCCTACAGGACCGAGGCTTTCAAAAATAGCGTCGAACTTCATCTTCTCCTCAGTCTGCAAAAAGCAAACACAACATGTCTTATAAACATTTGTTATAGCTTGTATCAACCATTGCATGCTCTTAGCAACATCAGAACAGGCAGGGGCATGTCATCTGTCAGGATATGAACATACACAGATGCGAAGTCCCCAACCTCGATATTGATCCATGTCTTATTAACAAATTACTTTTTAAATTTGGAATATACTGTAGATATAGTAAGATTCCAAAACTTTCCCAGCGCCTGGAAATGTATATGAACTTTGTATAACTGTATGAACCCTGTATACAATACACATTTTATCACAGGGCCCTGGGCCATTGGCCATATTCTCCATTTGAGAAAATGCATGTTTTCATATGCATGCATATGACATTCAAAAATAAGATTTTTTCCTCATAATTTAGAACATGCATCTGTTTATAAAAATAAAATCAATATCAATATTTTATATTTATTTCATTACTCATTCTTATCACTGAAACTCTAGTTAAGTACTGACAAATGTTTTATTGTGATCAATTTGATAGGGACTTCTGAGGCTTACCTTTACTACCCAGGGATAATCACTTGGCACCCCGCCTGGTAACAGTGGGCTGCTTGTGTCGTGCTAAACATGAAAAAAAAAAGTGATTTCAGTCATACTCTAAAATTAAAACTTATTATCAAATCATTATTAGCTCTTTTTTGTCCCGATGAAGACCAGACAACTGGTAAAAATGTATTTGCATTGTCCAATAAAGGACTTTTCATTGAGTCAGAGAGCGTTCGGTTGCAACTTGTCCATTCTGCAGAAATCCAACACATTTCATAACTCTGTCTCAACCTCAGGGACTACAGGTGTCTCAGGGACTACAGGTCGTGTCTCAGGGACTACAGGTGTCTCAGGGACTACAGATGTCTTGGTGTCTCAGGGACTACAGGTGTCTCAGGGACTACAGATGTCTTGGTGTCTCAGGGACTACAGGTGTCTCAGGGACTACAGGTGTCTCAGGGACTACAGGTGTCTCAGGGACTACAGGTGTCTCAGGGACTACA